>BPLR01019456.1:0-53305 GCA_021605095.1 Caerostris extrusa | reverse complement strand
CTACAAAGTTTTCTTTTCTCACCTTTTCTTACACTCATTAAAAATTAGGGTCAAATTTTCGTTATTCTATAAAATAAATAAATTAATAAATAATTAATAAAATAAATTAAAAAAAGCAATATATATAAATTATTCAATTAAACTTTAAAAATGATTAAAAATAGCATATTTATTTTGAAAAAAAATTTTTTGAAATTAAATTACTCGCATAAATGTTTGGGAAATTCAGAGAAGAAAGGAAAATAGACATTCGGCGATCTGCTGATGATATAATACGGATTATATACTTACATTTTTTTTATTCTAATGCAGATGGCAATACTCAGACGATTATCTTTGATGCTTTAAAAGCGGCTTCTTTCGACGTTACTCACTTAGCACAACCCAGGAGATTGCGTACAGCGAAAGATACAGCTACGGACGCGGAGTAACAATACCCTCCACAACGCCTACAGATCCTGTTAGACCAGGTGGATTCCGAACACTACAAACATCCATGCAGCTGCCGGGCACTGAACCCAAAACCTGTGGTACCGGAGAGGCAGGGCGCAGCCACTCCTTGGTCATTCCCCAGGCTCCAGTTGGGAAAATAAAAGACCTCAAACTCCCACAAATTAAAGGTAACAGATGGCAAAATCCACTCTCATACATAAAATGGAAGCTAATTTAAAAGAAAATACCAGAAAAATGGATTTATAAAGAGACATGCAGTTCTCAGGGTGATATAAACGTGTTACATTTCTTCTGTTGATAACATTACCAACGTCTATATCACAGTATTTATATGTATACATTTATATAAATTCAGAATATTTAATATTCGTCTCTAACACAATATACATGGTGATTATAATTAAATTCACACTTTCAAAATGCTGTAAAAAAGAACCACGCGTCACAATGAGTTCAAATTTGAACTGAAGGTACTTGAAGAAGTGGGAAACGGTGGTACATGACATCAAAAAGAAAAGTTGCACCGATTTTTTGTTGTCCGATTTGGTATGATCTTACCGTGGTGGATGGACTTCACCAATAATATCACAACTGGCTGAATGACTTGGACGTCATTTTCCGTCAAAAAACCAAAGCAATCAAGCACATTGAACACTACAGTTGGTTTGTGACAACTTTAATAAAAATGTCCCGTTGTTTAAACATGTTCTGTATTTCAAATTTAATGAATAAAATTAATTATGTTATAAAATATACATTAACATTAAAGTATAAAAGAATGAAATATCCTACATTTAAGTATAGACCATTCGTTTAAAAACGAAGTAGAAAAATGAAAATAAAAACCATATACTAAACTGATAAGAACCGCTATACCGATAAACATACTTCTTCATATTAGACGAAGAAAACGATATATAATGGATTCCGAACCACTACAAACACCCATGGCACCACCTGGACTCGAACCAAAACCTGTGGTACCCAATGCCAGGGGCGCTAGTCACTCGGCCAAACAGGCCCTCACTAACCAATAAATATTTAATATAAATTAATTATTATAAGTTGTTTACAATGATATTATTACTGCAAACAATATTTTTAAACATTCTATTTATGAGTCAACTTTATATCGCTGTCATAACTAACATCACGGTACTCGTCCAAAAACTCAGCCAACAAATTCTGTAGGTTGAGGGTTCGAATCTCATACTTAGCCCAATTCACTATTTTTTATATTTTTACTACGATGTGCACCATAATTCTCTTATAACGACTAGTGAATAGTTAGGTTTTTATTGTACGTTTTTACCCCTTTTTCAATTCCTTTTATTGGTACACACACACTCCCTATATATATATCTTGTTCAAATTTTCAGTCGTTCATAAAATACTTTTTTTTTTATTCATCTACTCAAGTTCAAATGCATTTTTTTTTTTAACTTGTAGTGGATGACACTGGATGTTAATACAGTTTTCAAATATTAATTAAGTAAGACTCAATTTAATTAATTAATTTAATTTTTAGATTTAAGTTGCCAATATATCTCAATAGATGGCGCCAGATAAACTAAAAAAATTGAATGAAAATTATTTATAAAGGACCTTCTGCAATATAATGGGAAAAAAAAGTAGAATGACTTAAAATGTTTTTTTTATATATATTACTGTTTTTTAGGAAAATAAAGGATGGATTAAAATTTAAAAATAAAAGTAAAAAATATAAAATGAAAAGTAAAATAACTAAAAATATCGGTTTTGATTTCGGCCTTTTTGTGTGTGGATTACAGCATTTGCTTTTCAGATCATTCATCATGGCTCCCACCATTCAGCATTCAGCTCCCACCTTTCACTGTTGTTTTACATTTTTTCTAAGTTTCTGTTACATTTTTTACAATAATTTTATGGCATCGACAACTGGTGCCTAATTTAAACTCTTTTATTTTTGCATTAACTTTAAATTTTAGTTATTTTTAATTTCTTTTACCACTTTAACTGAATTATTTTATTAGTATTTTAATCAGCATCATTTTTTGAGCTGGTAGATTTCGGACGAATTTTTGAAACTTTATTCTTGTATTGGTGGGACACGAACATTAATTACCGAGCGCCAGACTATAATTATAAGCATACTATAATTATGAATTAAGATGAGGAGGTTTAAAGGGCATTTCCCCCTGTTGGTACTCCAATAATCGGTACCCGACAGTTGCCAGTCTCTGTAACTCATATTACTCAAGATTTTTTAAGTAAACGATAAATTCGAAACCACTTACCTTTACAACTAACCTTCTATCTTATATTTAACTATTCCATTATCATTAACAGATATAACATACCTTCTATCTTTTACCCATGGCAGACTGGAGGCGACTGAAGCGAAACGATTGTTGACACAGCTTCTTCCCCCTTCTAAACATGATTGGCTACTGAGATATCAACACCAAATCAGGAGTTGCACTAATTGGCTCTTTGGCGTTGCATCGCAGCACACCTTTGGCGCGAAATCGGCAGCGAAAGTGTTAAAATATTTACAAAACAAGTTAGTAAAAAAAAAAAAAAATTCCTTTTTTTAAAAGTCACACTTCCAATTATTTGTTCAAATTTTCAATTGCTCATAAACTGTTTATGCATCCACTCAGTCCAAATGCATTTTACTTGTAGTGGATGTCACTGGATGTTAATGCAGTTTCTTCAAATATTAATTCAGTAATTATTTAATTCATTCATTTTAGTTTTTTTAGCTTTAAGTTGCAGTGTGGAATAGATGGCCCATTAAAAAGGCATTTCAACTTTTATTTGTAAAGGACTTTTCTAAATAGCGACAAAAAAGTTGGAATTGACCTAAAAGAATTTTTTTATATTACCTGTTTTTTCACGTTGAGAAAGTCCTATATTAATAATTTTGTTAAGTTTATATGTTGATGTAAAAAATGATGTACCAAGATTTATCTGGATAGATCCATGTATCAGACTTCGAATTTGATTGATTTTTTAATTTTATCACTACACGTAGTGAGCTGATCAAAGAGCATTTTCTCATCTATTTTTATGTAAGCTGCTATCAAGTTTGTCATTGTTTCGTAGAGCTGGCGTTTTTTCCTCGATTTCTTACCAAACTATCTTTATATTACCAACAATTGACCCAGATCTTGGAACACGTTGAGGTCATCTGTTCATCAGACCCAAACATGCTCGATTGGTGGAATCTGGCTGTTTGTCTCGTAAGCAATACAATTAATAGAAATGATTGACTTTGTGACAGTACGTTATTGTTGAAATTTACTCAATTTTCTTTTGGTAAAAAGGACAACAAGAACGATTATTTTAATTGCTGAATTCTGTCATGTAACGACCAAAAGGAACCCATCTATTACATGAAAAAAAAAACATTAGGCCATAATTCCCGAATGTAGGGCTGTGAAGGGGTCTATATAAGGTTTTTGGTCATAAGGAAAACGGCTTTCGTCACTAAAAGCGATCTTTCTCCAAGCATTGAGATTCTGCCCCGAACGAGTCCAGAATCTCTGCAAACGCGTTTATAGCTAAGCTCAGATAAGAATTAGTCAAGACAATGGGCACCGAAACTCAAATCAGATTCTCTTAAGGCTCGTTCCCACCGAGGCGACAGGCGACGAAGCGACATGCGGCAGGCGATAAATTTTTCGACTTCTTCACAGCAAAACGTCAGCAATAGCATTACGCCTAGTGAAGTTCCGCTTCCAGTTGAAAGTGGGTCAACTCGAAGCGGTGGATTTCAAACCGTTTTCAGGCGAACGGGGTGAGGTTAGTGATTGGTCAACTCTTCACGCTTAAAGCCTCACACCTCGGTGGGAACGAGCCTTTAGTCAATCTTACCCTGACTGGCGCTTCTGATGCATGTCGAATTATAGTAATGACAAACCAAGTACTGCGACAATCTCTCTAGACTCCTATTATATCCGTCTACTTCGATCACCATTCGGCCAATTTCGACGTTATGTTTTGAAGTTTTAAACATTCTTTGCAATATAAATAATTCCAATGGCGATAACATTCAACGTTAATATCGAACACAATCCATCAATTTTGCCAACCTGCTTCCCTTTAGTTCAATCGCCATCTTCTCTAAATGGTGACGCATGTTTAAGCTGCACAGTAACCCGTATGCAATGTGAAAGCGAGTAGACAGATCAATCTCTAATGAAAGTTATGCCGTTCCAATTAGAATTCCACCTTTTAATACGCTTTTATTAGTTTCACCTATATGTTTGTTTGTAACTGACTCTTTGGGCTCGATTTTGCCCTACTTTAGCGATCCGATTTCATTTTAAAACGTTGTAGATTTATCAAGGACCAACGACACTAAAATAGTTTGATAAGTTTATTATCTCATCATGAGGATTAGGATCGCCAGGATGAGTGATTTTATTTTCCTTATGAAGAACAATTTAACCCATGTAGAATGAAAGTACCTAAGACATACAAGCATGCGTGGGACAGTGGCACAACGGATAAGTAGAAATTGACTTAAATTTTTTTATATATTACTTGTTTATGTTTTACATCCAAATATATGCGCTTTCGTATGCCAACTTTTGGGGTAACAGCGCTTGGCATGCTGTCAGTTTTTAGTCACGCATCAAAGTTTACGATCTCCAGAAGCGACGACTGAAAAGGTATCTCACTAAAAAAGATCTCACCAATAATTTTCCCCTACGTTATTATTTTCTTTACTGTAATACAGAAAATCTTGTTCTTACTCATTGATACATTTGTTAAATTTTCCCACAAATAAATGTTCAATACTAATATATATTACTATACTAAACTAAAATTTGTATAACATGAAAACATAAAATACACACACACAAATTTCAACAGAAAAACTTTTTCTTACAAAAATCTAATTGTATAAGCATACTAATTTTATGTATCTTATTATTTTTGAGTGATTTTCTCACATTCTTCTTACCTGGGGAAAAACCCGATTGATTACAATCTATTTAAAAACACATTACCGTATTATATTTATAAAATTAATGTGTATATATTTTTCATTTCAATTATTTTATAAAACAATATTTTCATTGATATTTCAATTTTAACATGTATTGAATTTTCTTACTCAAATTCTAGTATACAACCTTTTTTATTTTTCTGGACTCCCACTTATATAAATGCTTTTTATTGTCTTAGGATTAAGTCATTTTAGTAGTTACTTAAAGTTAGTAATGAACATTTTTAAAATGTCCCTTGAGAAGTTTTATAAAAATCCTGAAAATCAGCCAGTTTTGGAGGCATAAATGCATTACGTAGAGCTGTAGGAAACAAATTAAAAACTAAAGATATGAAGCAATGGTTGGAAACTAAAGATTTGTATACTTTACATAAACCTGCAAGACGAAATTATAAAAAACCAGAGTTATTGTTGGAGGTATAGATGAACAATTTCTGGCAGATTTAAAATCTATAAAGCAATTTAACAATGGTTATAAATTTCTATTTACTCGTATAGATGTATTTTCAAAATATGCTTGACAATATCCTTAAAGGATAAAACACGTCAAAAAGTATTTTAAAAAGGTTTTACAAAAAATATTCAAAGAACGAAAATCAACGTCTTTGCAAACAGACAAAGGTACAGAGTTCAAAAATAAAATTCTACTGAAATATCTTAAGACAATAATGTCCATTTTTTTTACGACGAATAATGAAAAAAAAGCTAGTATCGTTGAATGTTTTCACAGAACACTCATGTCGAAATTAACAAAGTACTTTACAAGAATATAATACTCAAAAGCATATAGATGTTATTGAAAAATTAATCTATAGCTATAATCATATATATACCGAAGCATTAAAAATGGAACCATATGCTGTAAACAATGATAATCAAGCCCAAAAATGGGAAAATTTATACAGTGATATAGTTGAACCAAACATAAGACATTCCTCATTCAAAATAAACCACAGTGTTCGTATCAGTAAATGGAAAGAAAGATTTGAAAAGGATTATAAAATAACAGGTCCAGAGAAATAATTGCGACCTATCAAATTCTTCCCAGACAACGTATAGTTTACAAACTAAAAGACTTAAAGGGTGAGATTATAGAAGGTACATTTTATGAAAAAGAAATTCAAAAAGTCACAGATTCAGGGTTTTATCGAATTGAAAAAATAATTAAGAAAAAAAAAGAAAAAAGATGGGAAAGTGGAATATTTTGTAAAATTTCTTGGATATCCAGAGAAATTCAATTCTTGGGTGAGCAGAGTAAAATGTTATAAATACTGATTCTGGATTTATATTTATTCATTTAAAAGAAAAATGTCGTTTTTACATAACGTTACCCTCTGATAGTTCTCTGATCATTATGTTCCTAATAACAAAATTTTAATTTTTGTCACACAACCCTTCACGGATCACTTTAGATGGAAAATGGGAAGTTGGATGTTATCCTCACATTATTTAAATGGAACGAATAACATGTTCGGATTTGATCTGGGGGGCGGTAAATTAAACACGAGAAAAAATTATCACTAGGTTTATATGAAAGAATACCTGATATTTTGAAAGCTGTGGCCCATTTTAACTTCTCATGAAGGTAAAATAAATTTTAAATTCAGTCGTCATACTAAACGTGTAAAAATAAAAACTACAGACGGGTCTAAAGTTATACTTGAAAAACGGTTTGTGTAGCATGTTAGGTTTTCAACCTCAAGTGATAGAAAATATAAAAAAAAGTTCTTTAACGGCAGATCCTCATACCGAAATCCCAATATTTTTATGTTTATAGTGATATCGTTCAGCCTGTAGTGGTTGGGCATGTTGAAGCACCCCTTTTAAGAGTTGTTAGAATTTCTGGAAAAAGACGGAGACGTAATCAATGTACTCTATGATAGGCCACACTATGTTCTTGTCATACGTCAATCATTTCAGACCATCGAAATTGAAAATCGTCTTAATGCAGGCAACTTAGTGCCTTCCGAAAGAGGAAAAGTCATTATCGTGTTACATTTTTGAATGAGACAGATACTATAAATAAGGGTAAAGGGAAAGAAAATTAGCATTCCTTTTCATAGTGTTACAAGTATAAGTTGCACCATGAAAGTGCCTTACGTGTATTGCACTAAAAAATGTGAAGAACTTTTGAGGAAAAGGAAATATAAATACATATTCCAATAATAAACTTTAATTAATTAATAAATAATGTAATATTTATAATAATCAACTACAATCATGTACGTAGACTAAGGATTCGATCAGATCAAATTTGTATCAAAGGAAAAATGATGGAACGTGTGGTTCAATAGAATTCAATAAAACCAATAAAAATGAATTTGCGTTTTTTACCATCAATCTTTTTACGTGTTTTCTAACGGTGTCCTGTAAAAAAAAATTACTTTTCAACATAACAACGCCCCTCTAATTTAAAATATAAAAAATACACGAAAAAAATTCAATGAAGTTTACGATTTTGCACTGAGGTGCATTAACAAAAGAATGAGACCGCGTAAGGGACGCCTTGTGGTAATATTTACCAAGGTTGAATTTAAGGTACTGAGTCAATAATTCCTCTTCTGTGAAATATAGACTAAGGTAAATAAAATCTGTACTTCAATGATATACTCTTATTCTTATTCTCTCTACAGACTAAAGGAACAATATGTGGGAAATTTTTGTATTATTATTGCCAGATACTTGTTCTAATGTCACTCACCGTACGTATGGCAGATACAGAGTTCGTCGAAGCGTAACCAGGGGACGTCTAATAGATTAATCCATTAGAGGGAAAAGGGGGGAAATTACTTTCAAAGCCCATGGGAACTAAACTGAGAGGGTTACTTTCTCAGTGCTTGTTACCTGCATACCCTATTAATTTGATACATCTTTTGTGAACCTTTAAAGATCATATTCCATAGCTTGTCGGTCGTCAACCTTCTACACAAATGAACAGGGTTTTTTTTTCGTTTAATCCCCCTCTGAAATTGAGGCAAACATGGGTAGAGGGAATCATCATTGTGAAGGCTGGCAGATATTTTAGTATTTTAAAAAAGACCACATGCAAATGAAACACAATAACCACTTTTTATGAAATTTTGATTAGTGTTCAACTTTTGTAGGGACATAAAGAGCATTGACTTTAACTAATACTATTATATTATAATTTAAATGCAGCATAAGAGTTTTAATTAAATTACATGAATAACAATAACATTATAATTATTACAGGGAAATTTAAGAAAATAAAGGCATAGCCATACAAAGTAAAAGCTCTTTATATAACGTGATATAAAAACAAAACAAAAAAGTCGGATAAGATCAATATTTCAACAATTTGTCATAATTTTAATTTTAACTTACAACGTCACATTTTAATCAATGTAAAATCATCACATAATAATATAGTAATGTTATTGTCTCTCATTATATTATCAACCACATTAAAATAAAAATTATTGTTATTAATTAATGGGAATATTAATTTTTCCCGTCCTCTGCCAATAATATTTTTAAAAGTTAGATTTCACTTGGAATGCAATATATAAAATAGTTTGAAAGATTTTTTGTTATTAATTATTTAGAGAGTTTTTATGTAACTGCAGAAAAACTAAAATCAATTAATTCTAATCTATCTTATTTTTATATCCTTATTATTGCTATTCATTAACATTTAATGCTTCCATCTACGAAATATACTATAAATTAATGAAGTTATTCAATACTAGAATTTTTGTATTCGAACATTAAAAAAACCATTGGTAATGATTTATCGATTAAATAAAATATTTTAATGGATATACATAACATTTATTCTATAGGGAAAAAATCGTTCTGTAAAATTGATAAACTGATAACTGAATAGTGCTAAATTTTATTTAATCAGTCTAAAGTGCATTTCTTGCCAGACGAAAATTAGGAAAGTATATGCAATCAATACTAAAGA
Organism: Caerostris extrusa; assembly: GCA_021605095.1. Taxonomy (NCBI): domain Eukaryota; kingdom Metazoa; phylum Arthropoda; class Arachnida; order Araneae; family Araneidae; genus Caerostris; species Caerostris extrusa. Next base: position 43,925 of record BPLR01019456.1, on the reverse strand, counting down.
AAATGAATGCCAAGATAACATAATCATCTCATGACGATTTTATGAAAATTTCATGATTATATTTTGAATTCTTAGTAATCTGCAACAATATTTTTTAGCATTATATTATATAAACAGGAAAAACCAACAGGTACACAAGCAGGAAAATAGTATTATTATGATAATATCTCCCCAACCATTGACCGGGATTACTAAATTATTGAAGAATTTTATTTACCCTCATTTAACTTCTACTAATAAATTCTGCAATAAAACGAGAAATTTATAATTTAAGCCAATATCTGAAAATTTCACCGAGCAATCGTTCTATTTTCCATAATATTTATGTTCAGTTTGGTCTCCAAACATAATTTTCTGATCTTAGCGAACTACATGTAAAAAAAAAAATGCCTTTCGTTTACCATATGTTTATGAATCCAGCACGACGAATTAGAAAAAACAAGCATATCTTCGAAGTATAATGCACATTTTCAGTTTAAAGGTTTCGAAACGCTGTTAATCTGATTCATAAATAATGGTCGGATACAGATTGTACCAGATGTTTAAGCAACAGTCACACAAACTGAGATATTGCAAATTGGTGGACTTTGAACTCTGAACTGCCATCCCAGGACATCCCAAATGCATTCTATCGGATTGCGATCAGGTGAGTTAGGCGGCCAGGACATTAACTGGAATTCAGCATCGTGTTCCTGGAACCACTCCAACACAATTTTAGCCTTATGACAAGGGGCGTTGCCCTGTTGGAACATTCCATTTCTATCTGGAAAACAGAGGCCATGTAAGGGTGCAACCGGTCAGCAATGATGTTCAGATACCCTATAGCATTCATGGTCTGCTCTACCACAACCACGGGTCCCAGAGACGCCCAAGAGAAAGTCCCCCAAAGCATAATACCGCCATCACCGGCCTGTGTATGACCAACTGTACATTGAGGGGAGCAACTGTTCGCCTGGAAGACGGCGTATCCTGACACGGTCATCGGCGTGATGAATGACAAACCGTGATTCATCTAACCAGGCAACTCTCTCCTCTCTCAACTTCTTTTTGATCCATGGAGCAGTCACGATGTTCCCGGGCCCAGCGCAGGCGCAGTTGGCGATGATGCTTGGTCAGCAAAGGCACACGAGTGGGACGTTTGCTGCGTAGCCCCATATCCAACAGTGTCCGCTGAACAGTGTGCTCCGATACTATTCTACTTGGCCCCGCATTGTATTGGGCTGTCAGCTGAACCACTGTCTGACTCCGGTTTTGCTTCACCATGCGAGACAGTCTCCGACGACCTTTTTCTTTGGTAGCGTGTGGACGTTCAACACCTTGTCGTTTACTGCTGGTTTCACTGTCATTCATCCACTTTGCATAAGTGCTGACAGCTGTAGATCGCGAACAACCCAGGAGTCGTGCAGTTTCGAAATACTTGTTCCGAGCCTTCGAGCCATTACAAATCTGCCTTCTATCAAAGTCGCTTAGATCCGCAGCCTTTCCCATCACACAGAAGTAAGTGAAAGAATTATTCTTCAGACTTTCCAGCAGCAGTTAAATACCACTTCCACCTGATCACGTGCCTTCCACGTCATCCAGGAGAGTTCATTGCAAAATGTAAGGGTGGTCATAATGTTTTTTGACTCTTGAGTGTATGTGTGTGTGTGATAGATATATGACCAAGGTGTTTGTTCCAAGGTCCGATGTTTCTCTTTAAGGTGCCATGGCGTGCATAAAATTGGGAGTCTTGCAGTAGCCTCTATGCAGGTTCTCAAGCTAGGTTTTTTTTTTTTGGGATTTATTTATTTCTAAATCTCAGACGAAGCTCTCGACTCTTTTTAATTCATATACCGCAAAGAATTCCTTTGTACATTATACTACTGTATCCACAAAGTAAGACCAGTTTCCAATTTAAATTTCCCGGGCATATGGTATTTCAATTTTTTTGTTTTCTTTTTTAGGATGTTTTGTTGATGATGATGACATCTGCTTGAAATTTGACGTCAAAATATTCATTATTGCTTCAGTTACGCTTGGTTTTGTGAGATCCTAAAACTGATTCCAGCGATTTTTGAAATGTTTCTACAATCGACTCTAAACGGTGTCCCCGGAGTGATCTTTTGAATTTAGAGAATAGCCAGAAGTAGCCCGATGCTAAATTAGGTGAATACGGTAGTTGTGGAACGATATGGGTTTCATTTGGGGCGAAAAAGTCACGAAGAATCAATGCAGTGTGTGTGCTGGCGTATTCAGATTTCTCGGTACCAATCAAGATTTGACGTGTTTAAGGCCCAAAACATCTTTTAAAATGAAATTTTGAAATTCCAACATCATCAGCAAGGTCTCTAATTGTAAATCGACGGTTTGTAAGCAATTAATCTTTATTTTTGGAAGTCAGCTTCGTCGGTTGAGGTGGGTGGTCGACCATAGGGCTCTTCGTCTTTAACGCGTTCTCTGTTTTCTTTTAACTGTTTTTCTCACTTCAAAACCTTTCTTTCTGGTATAGGAATGCTCACCGAATGCCTTCTGTAACATTCCGTACTTTTCTGCAAACCAAATTTAACGAAAGTTCTTTTGCTCAATGAATTCAGACATTTCAGAAATCGCCGGAATTAGTTTTAGCATCTTACAGAACGAAGCACAACTCAAACACTAATGAATATTTTGAAAAATTTCACACAGCCACGGGAAATTTAAATTTTCCCGGCCTAAATTTTTCTTATTTTTGGAATCAGTAGTATGGTATTGCCAAAATGTTTGCCGCAATATAACCTTATCCATAAAATAACACCATAAAATATGCGGTGTTATTTCTAGATAATGCATTAAAATGTGCAAGCGCCGTAAATCAGCACGTATTTATTAAAAAAAAATTCCTTAATCATTTATAACTATTACCAAAACATTTAGCTTCATTTTTAATATTTTTTTACTTTTAAACACTGCGGCCTGATGGTCAATTGGCTAACGCTCTGGCCTTTGGTACTTCAGGTTCGAATCCTGGCGGTTGCACGGATGCTTGTGAGTTTTTTGGAATCAATTTTAAATTGTAGGTCCCCGTCTGTTTAGCCTTCGTGTGTACAAGTTCACCGTAGAACAACAAACCAAATATTTTATTTTACTATCTAAGTAGTTTGCTTTTTAAATAGTTAATTCTACCTATAAGACAAACACTTCTACTTCTACTATTAACTACTTTAACTTCTTTTCTAAGAAAACATTTTGTCTTAATACATAACTACTTTCCATTAAATAGATATTTTTACCTGTCAAAAATTCCTGTTCTACTTAATATTAACTTACTATTTACAGAAAAAGTTAAATATTCTTTTTGATGACTTGAAACTGACCAAAGAAAATATTTTCATTTGAAATTAATCTTACATTCTTAATGCCCCATATTAAAATCATGAATTTATGAAATTTTACGTTATAAACAAAAAAATTTAATTTTTAAAAAACTTTTGAAGATCTTACATTTTCTCGTTGCAGTAGTCTTAACGAGGAAATATAAGTTCTTCAAAAACAATCTTCGTCCTTCAGTTAAATTGTAGTTCAAAAGTATAAATGAACTAAATCAGAAGCAACTGAACATTGCATATATACTTAGAAGGAGGAAAGAGTAAGAAAGAGGAAAATTTGTAAGAAAATATCGAAAAACGAAAGTGAATAGACCGTAAGTTATTATTTATCTAATTAAGATTGATCTGGATCTTTTATATTTTATATAAAGTTATAATATTTCATTTATTTTCAAAATGAACTTTTTATATCAGCTTTGCCCGTAGCTTCTAGCTAAATTTTCATGTCCTTCAATTGCATTGTAGTTAAAAGCGTGGTAAAAATTTAGAAACCAAAAAATCATAAAAAATATGACGAAATGATTTATGATTCATTCGGTTAATGTTTCAAAACCTTTTAATTACATTATTTAAATTTAAGAGAACATTAAAAAATTTTTTTGATAGTTCTTAAAATTATGTCAACGTGGCATGGTTGATTGTGCAACGTGATTATTCTTTCTCATAAGCCATATGGAATAAAGAATTTCTCAGAAGAATGTTTTGTTGAGCTTCAGTTTTGTAAATTAAGTTATCTTCAATTTCTTAACTGGGATATCTTTTAAGGAGAGGGCATAACTAAAAATGGATTTACTGATATAGGAGCTTCTCTATACCTGCTCTAAATAAATTGCATATGAAACATTGTAGATGGGTAAAGTTGTTTGATTCGCTTTGAGCGAATTTATATACCAACTATTTTCTTCGGACGATATATATTAAAGCTGACATAAAAAAGATATTATTGTTTGGGCTCTTTTCTAGGATTATCATTCCATGTAAAGCACAAATATAGGAGTATTTCATCTTTGTAAAGTATTATCCCTTAAAAAAGTAATTTTCTTAATGTTTTAAAATCTGATAAAAATTATTTTTGATTAGCATTATTTATATTTTTAAATCTTTAATGGATGTATTATTTGATAATATTCATCTATCTCCATAAATATAAGTTATCATGTAATTGCTCAATAAATAAATAAAAATTATTAATGAACCTTAATTTTATATCATGGAACACATAATTAAATTAGCTTGATTCCAAATAGTTAATCAATTTCGATATACCCTGAAGTAAAAATCAGAGAACTTTGGTTGTAAAATAGTATTGCTTTATACGATTGTGATTCATTTCATTGTACGATTGTGATTCATTTCATTGTACGATTGTGATATTGTATATTGTGTAAAAATGAATGTTATGCTAATACTGCTGCTTAAAATAACACCAATGCAATTAGTTTCACATAAAACTAACATCAAATAAATATTTAAGGAATTAAAGAAAATCACAATTAACCATTCAATATTTACAAAGACTACTGACATGATAAACATATAAAAAGTCTAGTTGTAGTTCAAAATGCTGTCAAAATTACACATTACATTCTCTTATTTTCTTGAATAATTTTCTTAATTTGCTAAATGAATAAAAAGGAAAATGCAGTTTTCTTTAATGAAAATAGTTTCTAATTAATTTTTGTTCTATATAATTTAAAAAAAAAAAAAAAATGAAGTACAGTGGCCAAGAATTTGGAGATAAAAATTATAGTATTAAAGCATTTTATTGTTATTAATAATAAGTGATTATTATATATTATTGTAGTAATGTAATAACAATAGTGGATCTTATTCATTTCCATGCCATAAACAGCCACCTATGATATATATATATATATATATATATTTGTATTTGTATTCCAACTTAAAGATTTGCATTAATTCAACCTCTAATATTTATCCTAATATTAACTGCAAGAACTTTTAACTTGTCTAAATTTAGCTTTTAATTGTCTGAAAAATTGAAACAGTGGTTTTTATTTGAAAATTGAATGACATTCATTCTTCTCTCTACTTGAAAGTTTGTCTATTCATTACTCTTTAAAAAATGTTAAGAAATATGTTTCTTTATATCCAATTCTAAAAGTTTTCAATTCCCCACCCCTAAATAAATAAATATGAAAATAGGGATCCTTGAGGTAAGTTAAGTAGTTTCATAAAGTGTAAATATCATTAAAAATAATTGCTAACGGATATCTATAACGCTATTGATGATCCAACCACTTAAAAACAGACGCGATTTCTAAACCATATTCCGGAACTATTCTAAGCTGACAACGATGCGAGATTTCGGGCATGAAATAATTGTATTTCCTTTCATTCGCGTCCTTAGAGACGTGTGGGGGAAAAAGTCTTCCAGTTCAAAACATCGATAGCTGCTCGTAGACATGGCTCGTTAGCAGTTGTTGCTTTCATGTTTACTTCCAAGTAGAAAATTTCTTTTAACCCCCCCCCAACTAGATTAATACATATGTAAAAACCGATGTAGAAAAAATCGAATACTTTCATGTATGTATAACTGGATTTTTGAGAATATTAAAATAAAACTGATTCTCAAAAGAAAAAGTAGAAAAGATGCAAGAGCTGCAAATGGAGGGATTGAATCGAGGTATGCAATGCAAGGGAAAAATATTCTCAATACAACTGAATGTATTTATTAAAAGATATTTTTAATTTGTTTTCCATTAGGATGATTTGAAAAGGGAAGAAAATTTTATTACAGGGTAAAATCTATTTCATGTTATTTATTTACGTTGCATTTCAAAGAAGGAGACGTTTGTTTGCTCACCGGTTCAAAGAAGTGAAAATGAAAAAAATCACAAATTCGAAGGTTCTTAAAAAATAAAACGTAATAAAAACCAAAAAAAAAAAAAAACCTTTAAGTTTCGTAGTTTGTTCAAAGGACAGAGTAAAAAATATGTTTCATCTCAGATAAAAAAAAAAAGGTTTTATTTAATATTTTTTGAATTATTACATATGCAACTAATACGGCAGTTATGATAGTTTATCTGAAAAATACGTTTACGAAAAAAAAAAACAAAAATAAACGAAAATAAATTAATAAAAACAATTTCCCTTCCCCCTTATTTTTCTAAACAGGAAACTTTATTTTCAAATTAAAAATTAAATAAATTATGTATGAATTTCTAAACATCCTTAAAGTTCCTATTCCTTTTTTTTTTTTTTTCTTCCTTAAAAGGATAACATATCAGGTGGATTATTAACAACATATCATAATAAACATGCATCATTTCTATACCGCAAACTACACTCTCTTTTTATGCCTAAAAATATTAAATATATTCCTTATCACTCTAATTGACGTTTATCTCTAAAATTTTGATTATTTTGTTTTAATTTTTTAAATTATTTTTTTAATAACAACTATTTTATAGAAGTCAAACCCTGATGAGCCGATTTTATTTCATTTGTTCCAAATAAAAGAAATCAAATATAATTTTCCAGTTGTACCAGTAATTTAGATGAACAGGTTTCCTTAATTTGATAGAATTTGATTATACATGTTTATATAATAAAATAAGAAATCACTATTACCAATTCCTATTCTTTCATTGAAAACAGAATTTTTCTCAAGATTTTCATTACTTACATTTTTAATGAAATATCAGCGTCACGGAAAATCAAGAAATTAAAAAAAAAAAAGATTTTCTGTCGAAGAGGCAACTGCATGTTATGTATATATGGTATATTTGATATATTTAATTTGAATTTGCACAAATTACAACAAAACGTGTTAGAACAAAGAATTGTTCAATTGATATAAATTTAAATATTTAGATTTAAAAATATGATGTCCTTTTAGGCTAGTTGCAGCGAAATAACAATTAATTTTGCAATAAATGATAACTTTGTAGAATCACACATTATTTATAAGCGATAAATATCAAAGCCTTTAAATTTAAACTTTTGACTTTGTAACCGTCATAATGAAACAAAGTGAATTATAACCACTCATATGTTACAGCTATTTTGTTGAATAAAGTGAATTTGTTTTGCATTTTAAAAGAGAAATTCAAATTTCTGTATTTTTAATCTTTCAGAAAAGTTTTAAAATTTTTGTGAAATGTAAAAAGTAATCGAATTTCAAATGTAGATCAAAAAGTATATAATGTTGTTAATGGAAATTCAACAAGTTAACTAACTTAAATAGTAGGACGAAGTTTAAAAATGCATTTTTTTAAATATTTTTCCCGCTAGCTTTGGAAAATTGTGGAATATTTTTGCAATCTAAACACAAAATTTCAGATAAATTAATTAAATACCTTTTGGTTCTATTCTGAGTATGCTAAATTATCTGAACAAAAATCTGAAATTAAAAATGTCACTGAAATGGGAAAATTTACCTTCTGTTTAACCAAGAATTTCTGTTTAGAAGGTAAATTTTCCCACTTTAGCGACATTTTTAATTTCAGATTTTTTTCCAGCTAACGCTGAAAAGTTGGAGGAAAAAAGCGCAAAATTGTATAATAATTGTCTTTAGGTTTCGCTTTCAAATAGCCGAAAATTGACGTGATCTTTGAAATTTTAATAATTTTTAAATTTATAATTTTTTTTTCTTCTCAAGAGCCCCTAAAAGTTGGAAAAACAATATAACACTTGAGAGAACTCAATAAACATATTCCTGCTCGATTTAAGTCTAAAAAGGACAAAAGCTGCAACTTCTTTCCACTAAAAAGGCTGCACGAGTGAAAATTAGGCTATTTAGGGAATTTTAGTAAGTTCAGTTTACTCATGTTTCTATAGAACCGGCTTTTTGTTTTCAAAATAACGAATAAAAAAGTTTTTATAAGATTTTTAATATTGTGTTGAATTAGTTGAGTACTTAAAAGATATAACGGAGGCATGTCGTTATCTTTAGAAACTTTGAAGAAATTGAAGAAAGCAAGGTGCAGCAGAGGTGATGTTCTATTTATTTTGAGAACTGTTGTAGCGTAACAATTCAACACTGACAATCAACACATTTTCTGAAATTCTGGTCTCGACATCAACTTTTATATTGGGCTGTTTAGGACTTTAAGTTTTAAACTTTAATAGCAATAATACCTGACTAAAATGAACCAATACACACATTGAACCCTAAGAATTCCACAATAACCCTTTTAATAATATACCTAAAAATCCGCAATAACCCTTACCACATGTAAACCTACAGATTCGAATGCTTTCACAGGCTTATACAAGTTGGAAAGAGAAACAAAAATGAAATAAATAAAAGGCTAACTTCATGATTAAAAAAATATGTATTAATATTTACAAATTAAGTAGTTAAAATACGTCCTACAATTAATATTATATTAACACAAGTGAATTTCTAATAATCATTACTCTAATATAATATATATATATATATATATATATATATATATATATACCACACTAACAGTTAATTAAAAAAATGCATTAAGACCCAACAATTAGAATATTGAAGGTGTTTGGTTCACCAGCCCAAACCTCATTCCCTGTGCATATGTCACAAATGCTGGCATGGTGAGTCTCCTTCCAAAACAAAGTTCAACCTTAACTTAACGAAGACACTCGCGTGCATGGATGTTGATCTCAACGGGTAGCGCGGGAAGCATAGGCATCACGACGAAGCGAGGGCGCCAACCGCAAGGGGGGTTAGTGTCCCCATCACCAATGCGGGCAGGCAGGAAACCTCTTGAACTAGTCATTGACTCTCGGAGCCCTCGCACGGTTTCAAGACTGAGCATCTTTCCACCTCTCCAGCAATCCATTAGGCGGGCGCATACCCTCTCTGTTTCTGCTTCTTGTCCTCCGTCTCTTCCACCATTCTCCTCTCGATGTCTCCAACTCCTGTGTTTTTTCAGATCACACGCCTCTTCACTCAATATTCTACTCATTTTCCTCATAAAAGGCCTTTTCATTGGTGGGGGTGAATGCCGACACTTAAAAATCAAGTAGAAGTGGCGACAAGTCCTTTTTTTTTTTGTACATTTTCCCAAAACACAGGGCTTATCAACAGATCCGCTGCCAAAGCAATCTGTTTCCGTTTGGAAGAGGCACCCCATCAATAAATATCCGAGCACACAGAACTTTACAAGCCTTAACTGTCTTGATAAACTTTCTCTGTTGACCATCTCGCACTTTGAAGTTTCGCATGCCCCACCAATTAAAATAGCACATGACTTTCAATCGCATCTGAGAGCTGTTTCCTCCGAAAACGGGTCTTCACTTTGAACAGATCGGATTCGAATCCTGTAGGGGCTACTGACCATCATATACACCCTTCCAATGGACACATATAAAATATACCACCCCAAAGCATGAATTATATAATGTTAACAATTTTACCTTAATACAAAAATATTTATTAATACATATTGACACCCATACTGATACGACAGAGCTTATGAATTAAAATTGCTGCTCTATTTGTTTTCCAGAATGCGCTGCTCTAAGGCAAAAAAGATTGAATCCCTTAAATTTAAGCTATCAAAAATATTAAAAGTGATTTTATATTATGAAAAATAATTAGAGTACGTCAACAATAGATTTTTGTTTAACATTTTATGACTTTCATTTAGAATTTTAAAAATGCATATGGTAATCTAGCACGCCTGACTATTATTCAAGCATAGTTGCTTATAATAAGAATAACTTTATAGTAATTGCGAGATTATTATCAAAACAATGCAATTATTTCAGACAATTATACAATTTTGCAAGTGCCTTTTATAAGAAAAAAAAAAAAATGAAAAAGAAAGAAAGAAAAAATTGCGAAGAAAATAAAAAAAAATTGCTTCTCATCAACAAGTGGGATGCGTTGGTAGAAAATTTGAACAAGGCATAGATCAGCTTTTTACAGGAGGCGCGTGCATTAAGCCAATGGTGAGGGGGAAAACAAATAAATAAGTTCTCATGCAAAGTGAGAACTTCCTGACGATTACAACGGTTGCAGTGAAGGGGCGCAGGAAAGGAATTGAGTTTTTCACTCAAAGTAATTCGACAGCAAGGATGCAAAGCAGACTGTCGAGATTGGTGAGCAGGACAGAGAAAAGAAAAATTATATTGGAACTTTTATGCATTATTTCATTTATATTTATAGCACTTCATTACAATTTAATTTGAAGTTTGGCATTGTTATTCAACGATAACTTTAATAGTTCAGACTGTTTTGCAGAGTCAAATTAATTATAAATTTTTATTCTTCAAATGTTCCAAATTCTCTATTTCTTGATATGTATGCCTGAGAAGTTTTGTCCCATATTGATCATCATACTTTTGATTCTCTTACTGATACTGGTAGTTTTGTAAGTATAGTATGTGGAAGTGTTTTATCAAATTCTTGGACGACCATTGTTGAACCCTGCAAAAATGAAACTAACTGCTTTTGGTAACAATCAAATTAAGCCCCTTGGTACCTTTAAAGTAGAGATTGGAATCGAAAATGTAATTTTCAGAGAGGTGTCATTGATTATTCGCATATTAATCTAAATATAATTACTGGAAGTGATATTTTAAAGCAAGGCGAATTTGCAGTAAGTGCAAAGGGTACTAAAAAAATTGCTTCTCATTCAATTACAATCAAAACCACAAGGCTTTATTGATTTAATTAATCCTTCCTTAATTAATCCTTCCTTTATTGATTTAATTAATCCTGGATTCATTCCTTAAAATCAACCTCTACTTCAAATGCATTAAATAGCTTAGATTTAAAGAAGTATCTTTGACTACCCAACATATATAATTATCGACTGAGGTACTGTTGTCACCTTACATAATTTTATTGTAAAAGGAGTCTACTGAACACATAAAAATTACCATTGGTATACCCTGCAGTAAGGACAGGTCATACCACACTAATTCCAGTTTTTAAAAAAATATGTTAAATGAACAAGAAAAATAGTACAAACACGTAAAATAAATAACAGTACAAGCACAAAAATTGTGCTAACTTTCAAAGAGTTTTAAACAGCGCAATAAATCCGAATCTAAAATGACGAATATAAGTCAAGCATTATGAATGAATGTGACTAAATGCCAGAAGATGCAAAACGAAGCATTCAACACTTTCAAGAAGTTAGAAAAGCTCAGTAGGATAAATAACTTAAGAAACCTATCGCATATAAAAAAGGATGAACTTGTTGCGATAAAGAGAACTCAGTTTGAAACAGGTCTCAAATTACGACCCAAGTATTACTGACCCTATTGAATCAAGACTGTCAAGTCCAATGGCAGATCCGAAATTGAAAAAGTCGGACAATACCGTGGTCCGCATTTAATATCTACAGCATGAAGAAGTGGTCAGCAAACGAAGCCTGAGGATGTCACTACCTGGACTATGATTTCTGCAACAGTGACCTACTGACTTTTACCAACCCTGATTGTGACTGTTATTCATCATGAATTAGACATTTTTTTTTCTTTTTCTCTTCATTTTTGTGTATAACCTTTTCTTCTTTTTTTTATGAGGAAAGACAACGACGGTTTATAAGCATGTATAAGCATCTACAAGCATGTATGTATCGATGTATAAAGCTTATCTGAAGTCTATACAAACAGCCTGTTAACTTTTAGTTTCTCATTTTTTTTAGATTCTCATGTAAATGACGGCGACAATCTTTATGGCATTTCTCAATGGCTTCCCTTGAAGGTGCTTAGAAAAAAAAAGTCCTTGACTGCAATAGAAAGATTCGAAAAACTCTTCTAGCCCATTCTCCCTCTCCGTATCCCCCTCCCTATAGATTACATAGATAATTAACGATAAAAAATAAAAATTGAAAATTTTGCATTATATTTTTTTTTGACTTTTACGTGGCATACTCTTTCGATAAGGTTGAGGAACAGCTATGACTAATTTTCCGAACTAGTTATTTTTCCATTAAAATACCTGCAATTTTGAGATATAGCCATGGTAGAAAAATAAAAGTACTCTAATTGTGCAATTAAGTAAGTAATAAGTAGTAGTAGTAAGTAGTTATCTAAGTAATTCTTTTTTTGTGTTATTGCGCTCTACTTAGCACCTCTTTTCAAAGTCTCTTTTTTACATCGTATCAGCCTTTATTTTTAATTAATCTATGTTTTCAATATTCGATCTACATCTAACTTTACCAGATCTTCGCATCCACTTAGCAGTTGTTCATGACATTGGGTGACAAAAGAGAATGTTTTTTTCAGATTATTTAGTTAGGTTAGCAGATCATCGTGTTTTAATAATGTATTTTCTTATTGGTTTACTTACTTTTACGACGGCAGATTGATTGAATACCATGTGTTATTTATATAGGACATCTTGAAAATTTTAGGTCCCCAATATTATTATTATTTCTCATTTCGAGTAATTCTGTAATTTGTTTCCTTGTTAGTTTCTCTTTAATGTCCCTGACAGGTTATGATACAAATATCCAATTAGAATCTATAAGTTAAGAATTTTTAAATTAATATTGTGAGTAAAATCTTTACCAACGAGATTTTTAAAAATGTGAAATATTTCAATAGTTAAAAAGATTATTTATTCCAATCAGTGGGAAACAAAACCGTTTCATAATAATAAATCTGTAATCTGAAATTCTTTCAGCAATGAAAAGGAGACAATTTATAGTCGTTAAAATTGAGAAAACTCATAAAAATAAAAACTACGAAAAGGTGGATTTGTTTTTCTAATTACGCTATGGTTCAAATTAGAAAGTGCTACAACTGATTGAAAACTTTTTCATGGCTTTTAAAATTAATGATGATAACATGAATAATTAAAGACAAAACCTGTTGAGATTTCTTATATTGAGGATTGAACAGCAAAAGCCGATGTTATAGATGAATTATACATGTTTTTTTTCAAAAATAATTGGTAGAAATCATATGCTGTTCTTTATGTTCAGCGAAATAATTGTGTTTACCCTCTCATTACAATCAGCCCCTTTGGAAGCCTCATTGAAAAATTCCGTTAAAAATATTTTATAATATTTTAAGTGAATTTCTATTTTTACCCAAACTTTTTATAACTAACGATTTATTTTTATGCATTTACTTTACAGCTATTATACTTTCTGTTGATATTCCTCTTATGTGCTTTTCCCATATTAACGCTTGTTTGCAAGCAATAATTTTGGCGATATAAGAATTTAAAAGACTCTTTTTTTTTTATAATACAAATCATTCAAATGCAATTAGAACTGACAATCTTGCTTTTTAAATTATAGATTTTATTATAATTTAAATTATGTATATTGTTGCTATGTGTAAAAATTAAAAACATTTTCAGGCAATCATATGTAGAATATCTTAGTTAAGTTTATTTTTTTTTATTAACAAATAACACTAAGCCAATCTTATGTGCATATATATATATATTTATATATTATATATAAGTGGTTTTATATATAAATGTGAACCATTTAAGATATTTTTCTTTTTGCTCCGTTTCTATTTTTACCATTTCAAACTTTTTATAACTAACGATTTATTTTTATGCATTTACTTTACAGCTATTATACTTCTGTTGATATTCCTCCTCGATGTGCTTTTCCCATATTAACGCTTGTTTGCCAGCAATAATTTTGGCGATATAAGTATTTAAAAGAAGATCACTCTTTTTTGATAATACAAATCATTCAAATGCAAATTATAACTGACAATCTTGCTTTTTAAATTATAGATTTTATTATAATTTAAATTATGTATATTGTTGCTATGTGTAAAAAAATTAAAACATTTTCAGGCAATCATATGTAGAATATCTTTTTGTTAAGTTATTTTTTTTTATTAACAAATAACACTAAGCCAATCTTATGTGCATATATATATATATTTATATATTATATATATAAGTGGTTTTATATATAAATGCATGAACCATTTAAGATATTTTTAAACTTTGCTCCGTAATATAAATTTGCTTTTCCATTGGGATTCCTTTGACACATTTCAATGGATGGCTTTTCCTTCAAGGGAATACTAAGACTGGACAAAACACAAGAGCTTGAACCTGTTCCTATGGGAGGTAGTTTTTTTTTTCTTTTTGGTCATTAGGGAGTAAAACATCCATCGATAAAGAGGGCACTCAAAAAAAAAAAAATGCATATATATATTATATTTGTTCTATGCCACTGAATGATTTGTTTTAAAGTATTTGATAGTTTAAAAAAATTATAAACGGTCAGTTAATAAGCATTTGATTTACACGTTAGTAAGTTTCTTTTTCTTAATTAATTTCCAAAACAGCCGAGAATTTTCCAAAGATAAATGCGTATCACATTTCTAAACTTGACTATAATTGAATAGTAACAATTTCATTTAGAAAACGTTGAAGGAGACTTTGGTTTCATGTCTGCTGGAGGCATGTGTTGCATGTCTCCCCGCATTCAGAAACGAGAAAACCGTTTTGTGTTTCGTCGCTCGAAAATGTGTTCGCACATGCCAGGATATCTGATAAATAAGCAAGTACGAGTCTGCTGGAGTGGCCATTATATCATCCATCGATGTACTTTCCTCGATATATAAAACTGTCACCAATGTACAAGAAAAAATTGCATGCAGGAACAAAAATGATTAGCAAGAATTAAACATAAAAAAATAAACACTTTGATCTCGTAATTGGAAAAATAAATTAAAAACAAAAATGTAAGTTAGTTTAGTTTTGATAAATGTTAAGACAGTTATTCAAGAGGAAATACTTACATTAATTAGTACATTAATAAATATGATTTTTTTAGAATTCTATTCCGGTATTTATATGTTCCTATGCTGGAAGATAATTTTTGCTTTATGCATTTTCGCAGTTTCATTTTCCAAAAAGTAATGTCCATTTTTAAAAATAGGTGCATTCCAATAAATACTTTATTAGTTAAACAGGGAGGACCCATATATTACATATTCGATTCCTTCCTCATCCACTGGTGATTTCTGTACATCTTGTTCATTTCTTGAAGTTGAATTTGAATAAATTATAAACAGTAAATAATATGATAATCATGTGGAGAGCACCGTCTTGTGTTTAGGATGAAAAGAGTGTTAATTGGCTCTTTTAAAACACTGACGCATCTATAACATTTTTTTCGTGTAACTATTCCGATTTCAAGTTCTCAAAAAAAAATGAAGGGATTTTTGTCTGTGCAAGGAATAGCAAAACTCCTACAAGTTGCAAACGAAATGAACAATGAAAATCTTAAAAATATTATTGCAATCTGATCAAACGTTGAACTCTAGCTTTCCTCAGAACATATCTTAAAAGCATCTTCAAGTTTTTTTGTCTAAGTAATGATTGCTTTTTACGAGTGATTAAAATTATCGATAGCGTAAGAAAACTGGGGAATTGATTTTTACCGAATTTTTGAAAAATATTCGTTCATGTAGAAAGAAATCTAAAAAATTCTTTTTTTTATTATATTTCATCTGCTTCCATTAAATATCCCCCCCTGCTCCTATGTAGTGTTCTCTAAAATAACTAGAAGAAAATGAGATGCGTTTTCTTTTAGAATCCCTCTCCCCTTTTGCCCTTTTCAAATTATTTGATAAAAAGAGATTACATCTTTTTGAATTTTGCATTCCCTGTGGTTCCTGTGTGGAATCGTACAACTGAAACGATTAAAACGTCTTCAGCAGCCTGCCACACCACTCTGTCTTCCGGTTGAATAATAAATCTGAAATTACAGACAAACGATTAAATCTTAAACCTATTGCAGATTTTTAATGTTAAGACCTAGATTTTTAAGACCAGATTTTTAATGTTAACCTACTGCAGATTTTTAATGTTAACCTACTGCAGATTTTTAATGTTGTTTTTAATGTATTGGAAGATAATTTTTGCGATGGGTTCAGATACGAATTTGGAAATTGATTTTTCCTCGACATGTTAGAAGTATTTTCAACTTCCGAAGTCTTGCCTTTTGAGAAGAAATAGTTTACTTTACAAAAGTTAAAATTCTTTATTGTTGCACGTTTTCTAGAAAACTGCACTCAAGTATAGTAAATACCTCCAGGAAGACACCTTCTCACACCAGTCGGCGTGGTGTTCAAAGTGTACATAAGTGTAACATGAGATCCACCGATGCTAAAGAGAAAAAATATAATAAAAAACAAAAAAATATTATATTCATCCTTTTACAACTTACATATATTTTATATACTCGTACTGGTTTCTAAGTGCCCGACTCGTGGCTCAGTGGCAACGTGCGCCGCTCGTGAGCATTAGGGTTGAGGTTCAAACCGCTGGTGGTTGTGTTGTAGACATGTTTTTAAAACACTAGGAAACTCGGTTGCGTTTGTGATGTTCAGCATTTTGCCTTGTGAGTAGGACTACTTGGAGGGACTTTTCCAGGTTTTCTCCCATACGATGTGCAAATGTGGAGTAGTTTTCTCCCTTAAAAGTCTTCCCCTGAAAGCAGTGGCCTCCTTCTCCAGCGACATGGAGCCATGCGTTAGAATTTTACCTTCGAGTGCTCACCTCAACAAAGATACCTTCTTCCACGAGAGCACGTTGTTCATGGATTTGGTCTAGATGTTGCTGCCGACCAAATGGTATAAAAACGAGGTAATGGTATTAAATGGTATTTTTCATTAAGAAAACTCCATCTTCATCACGCCAATTGAATTCAATAAAGTCAAAATGCAATTAGTCTTTTTTTTTATAAATAATTAGAAGACTAAACTTGAAAATTTTAAAAACAAAATTTGCTAAATTTAAATTTTGCATTCTCATTGTGCCAACACCATTTTGGACGAAGCGACTCCAGAGATGGCATTTCGGTAGGTCGCATACTCCTCCATATCACCTTGGGCCGCAAGAAAGGTCCATGTGTTTGTGTGCCTACACAAACCCAACTTATTATCCCCCAAGCAACTACCTTAAATAACTCATTGTTACTTAATTTTAATGAGAACACTTTATCATGTTATCTAATGACACCCCTAGTTAGTTCAAGATTTGAGAATTCATTCAAGGAGAGAATGAAGAAATGGTCTATCTATTACGGAGTATTTTAAAGAACGATTAAAATAGAAAGGATAATGGGAGATGCAAAAGTTACATTTATTTTATTTTAGTCATATGTAGCGTAGTTGAATATCAATTGCTGAGATGCAAATACAAAAAAAAAAGTACGACAAACTATAAGAAAAGAATCAATACTAATAAAATAAAGAATTTTATCTCTAATGTAGAGAGTGTAGATCAAAAGACGAAAATGTTCAGAATGCCATAAGTTTGCACCTTAAAAGCCTTTGTATAATCAATATGTTTTTTAAAAATCATCATTTCATATTATAATAACCTATCTTTATATTGTGCTAATTGGAAAGAAAAAAAGAAAAGTGCAAAAGAAAGGTGCAAAAATATTTTCTGGAAAAAATTTGCTTTACATTTTTATTTATACAGTTTTTGGATACATTCCGGTTTAGAATCGACGAGTATCAGCCTTTTTAAAAGTACAGTTTTCTTTTCAGAATTAAGGGATTTTATTTCATCGAATATTTTTTATTATAAATTTCATTTTAAAATTAATTAGACTTTTTGTTATGTTGCATATTTATATCGTTATATTGCACATGTTGTGCAATATAAAGAAATAATGAGACGAGTAAGAATCATCTCATATTATAATGCTTTTTTTTCCGTTTGTGCGCTTTTTTTTTTTCTTATGTCCAAATTAATAATACAATGAATTACAGTAAAACAAGGTGCTACTGAATCATGTTGATTTGTTGAATTAGACTGAACAGAATATGTTGGTATACATCAAAAGAGCTGAAGATATATATATATATATTCCTATATGTTTTAAAAAAAACATTATATTTTTATCACTTATGCGGCCATTGCCTTTTATCAGTATGTAAAAGAAGATGAAATGTATCACCGTTTTCTAAAAATATTTCATTCATATAAATTTTTATACCTGTGTTTTTGAAAAATATAAATATTTTAACAGCTAATAAGACATAATTATAATCGACATTAAAACAATCTTCTGTGACAGTTGTTAGATTCTTCATTAAAATTTATATGTAGTTGGAATATTTTTCCTTCCGCAAAATATGTAGGGATTTTAATTTCCACTGAAAATCAATATGCTAAACGTTGACATTAGAAAGCATGTATTTCATAAAAAATAATAGACTGTGGATAAATCTAAGAATAGTAGTTTTTGCATATATTTATAATTATAATAATGAAGTCAAAAGTGGTCTCCAAGTTTGAAGCATTGTCATTGCCTCATTAGAGGTTGGAGCTTCTCCGATATTTAAAAAGAGAATCATTGGGGTGGTATCTATCTACTACCATTCTAATTTTTCTAGACTAATAAAGGAGTTTTCCCGGAAATGGATAACTTAACTTATTGATGTGTGTACTTGAATAGAAGGCTTGTCTAAATGCAAAATACGTTGAACAAAAATAAAATTTTGAGTGAAAAATTTCAACAAGTGAAAGAGTCATGCAATTTCCTTTATTTAAAGAAATGAAAAAAAAAAATGTTTCAAATTTGAAATATATTCAAAAATTAAAAAAAAAAATAAAATTAGTAAAATATATTTTATAAATTATGTCTTTACTAAAAAAATGTTATTTAATAATAATTTCATAGTTTTATTTTTTTCTTTATTAAAAATTACACTACAAACGGATAAAAGTTTGTTGAAATACATTATTTAGAAAATAAAAAAATGTGCATATCTTAATTCATAAGCATTCCAATCCTAGTCATATAGAAAGAAATACTATCTTATATGAAATTGGCAAGCGGTCGGGTAAGTACATGTTATCAGCATTCTCTAATAAAGTTGAATACTAGAATTTTAGTTGAGCATTCGAAAAGGAGTATGTACAGAATTATCTTTAACGATAGAAGTTTTGGTTCAGCAAATTCAATACATGTTAAAAATAAAAATTTAAACATCAATTAAATTATTATTGTTTTAGAAATAGTTGGTTAAAATAATATACACATTAATTTTATAAATATAATTCGTTGATGTGTGTGCATCAATAGTATATAATCAGTTTATTTTTTTTCAAGTAAGAAGGATGTAAGAAATTCACGCAAAAAAAATAAGATCCATAACTTTAACATGCTTATACATTTAGATAAGAAAAATTTTCTTATTTAAATTTATGTGTGTGTGTGTATATTTATTGTTTTTCATGTTATATAAATTCTTTGGCTTAGTGTGATAATATTTACTAGTATTGAATATTTATTTGTGGGAAATTTTAACAAATATATCTCCGTGTAAGTACAAGATTTGTGTATGACTGTAAAGTAAATAATAACATAGGTGAAAATGATTGATGAGATAATTAGATGTATATAATATATTGAA
This sequence comes from Caerostris extrusa, assembly GCA_021605095.1. Lineage (NCBI taxonomy): Eukaryota > Metazoa > Arthropoda > Arachnida > Araneae > Araneidae > Caerostris > Caerostris extrusa. The sequence goes on along the minus strand of BPLR01019456.1, from coordinate 24,246 downwards.
ATAAAATATATTAGATAAATTAGTGTAAATTAGTGTAAATTCATTATAAAAATTATATATAATATAATTTATAAAAAATATCTAATGTCTATAAATAATCTAATATATATCTTTTTATAAAATCTAATTCTATAAGCATGTTAAAGTTATGGATCTTATTATTTTTGCGTGAATTTCTCACTGATTACATACTCCAAATCATACTTTTTTAACTATTTCGTCTTACAAAATCATATTCTGTGTTTATTTCTAAGCGCTTGAAAAGAAATGCAAGCAAAAAACTTTTTTTTTTTATCATCAAGAAGTTATAGATTTTATCAAAATAGAATCGAGTATGAAGGAATAAATATCATTAGAAAGAGAAAAACAAAATGTGAGTTGAAAGAAAATTTCATGCCCATTTGAATTAATGTACATTTATGTTTAAAAAATATTTGCATTTTAATAAAGGTAACTAATTGGTTAAATATATATAAATTCGTAACATTTTGTTTAGAGTTGTAGCTATTCCGGTATACGACCTGCAAAAAGTTAATAAACTTTCCATACAAATGCTTTGATGTATTTAATATTGGGTAGAAAATCTGAAATTTGGGCTAAAGATAATAATCCTTTGCTTAAATAATTATCTTTAAATAAAAGACATTTGTAAAAGGAAAGTAATTTTTGTGACACAATGGGGAAAATTATAAATTAAAAGATAAATAAATTTATTTACAAAATTAAATTTTGTAAATATATATATATATATTAAATAAAAATAAATAAATTCTTTTATTTTATTTAGAAAAATATGAAAAAAAAAAATTTTCTGAATAAAATAAATTTGAAAGCAGCAATAATAAAAAATAAATTCCTTTATAAAAGAAGATTTGTAAGATCATAAAAGTAATAAGTCAAATTGCAAATAAATGTCAAATCATTTTGCAGAATGAATAAATAATAAAAAAAATAGAAATTAAAATAAATTTTTCTCCAAGTAAATTTTTACAAATAGAATATAATTATCTGTATAATAATATAAATTTGTAAAATAATCTAATAAAAAAATAACAAATTAAAAATGATAAAATTTATAAAAATAACTAAATTCCTTTACCAAATAAATTTGTAAAATAATCCAATAAAAAAATTAAAAAAAAAATTTCAAACTGATAGAAATACATAAATTCCTTTATCAAATAAAATTTGTAAAATGCAGCAAAATACATAAATTAAAATTAAAAATCCTTTGTTTCAATAAAAATCAACTGTAAATTAAAAGAAAATTTGTAAAATATAATTATAATAATAACAAACTCCTTCACTAAACCCATTTTGTAAAATAATCCAATGAAAAGAAAATTAAAAATAATCGAATTAAAAATTTTTTTCATATTCCTCCAAACTAACTTGTCTTATAGTGCAGTATTCCGATGTTTCCACAAGGGAAAAGATTATCTCCCCAAAAAAACCCCTCTACCAAGATAACACCTTCGCACTTCCGATGGCGAGCTTCTTTCGTGACGTCACTTCCGTCCCCGGAAAACCTCGGAGTACTACTTTTGCTTCTTAATATATTAAATATTTGCAGTAAATTTATAGCATGACCCAGAAGTGTGTTGATATACATTTTATGAAACTCACAATTGTTATTTTTTCCTTTTTATTGTTCATCTTGTTCATTTATTATTAAAAAATTGAAATTTGTATAATGATTTTTTTTTAATATTCAGGATTTTTTTTTTTCAAAATGTTCTTTTTTTTTTTAGTATTCATGGATAGATAAATTTTGTATATATTTACTTCGCTTTTTTTTACTGTGTTGTTTTAAGAAATTCATTTATAATTGACTAATTTTTTTTGAAATTATTTTTAATAAAATTTCTGTTGAATAAAAATGAGACTTTACGGTCGAAATATTTTTAATTATTTATTTGTGGCTTGTGGCCTTTAAAATTCAATATCATCTATACAAAATCAGTTGTGAATGTGATTTTCAGCATTAAGGAATTTACACCTATTTTTAAATTTAATTTATAATTACTTAAATTGCTTGAAAGAATATATTATAATTTGAAAAAAAAAGTAGCATCTTCAAAATTATAAATACCAATACAATTTTTCTGATTTAATCCTAAGTTTTAATTTTTCTGTAGATTAATCTTTTAAAAATTTATTTGATGTCTGTTTTAGAGAAATAAAATATTATTCACTAAATAAGAAAGCAAAAACAAAGTATAAGGTTGTTTATTATTTAGATCTATAACATTGACAATTAATCATACATTTACGGATGAAATCTTTGTATAAGAAAAAAAATCATGTCCATATTTGGGTCACCATAATATGGGAACTAACCTTTTTTTTTTTTTATCAAAAATGGTTTGACATAAGCCTGACCTGGGACTCAATGGCAACGCTCAGCGATAGTGAGCATCAGGGTTGGAGTTTCCCTCCGCTGGCGGCTTTTTGTAGACACTAGTTTGTAGTTCAAAAAACGAGGACACTCGATGGCGTTTGGGATGTTGAGCATCTCGCCTCGTTTCAGATTTTCTACGCAAATGCGCAGGAATTCCCCTTAAAAAGAGCTTCCGCAAGTCACTGCTATCCTTGCTGCTAGCTGTGTGGGGTATCATATTTGCTATTAGAATGTAAAATAAGTTCACCATCGTCTTTTTCCTTTTATGTAAGTGAACAGAAATATTTTCATATTATTGCTGAATATTTTTTTTGGGGGAGGGGGGGTTATATATATATGTTAATATTACAGTTTGACTGTAAATATTTACAGACTAGTATTAAGAAAATTGTATTCTGGTAAGAGTAAAAAAATAAATTTCTAATTCTTAAATATTTAATGGAAATTAGAAATAACGATACAAGAACATATTAAGTAATATTATAATGTTAATGTGTAAGAACTTCCTTATATGTTGTATTATGAGCAAGTGTTTTTAATTAAATATTTATAGATAAATATTGTTATCATTTTAATATTCTTGGAAATAATTCTGTCTTTTCCAAAATTCATAGTTGTACTAATAGCTGTTATTGTTTTATGTTTTTCTGTGTCCTTTTTCCGAGTAAATTCGTCAACGCTCATAAACTCAAATATTATACTTACACGTTTGTATATAATTAGATTGTAAGGTACTTACGTATTAACGGTACCTTGGCGACAATTGCGCCAATAAAGAGCACACGCGCCAACCGCAACTACAGATTTGGCGGTTTTTAAGTGGCACCAATCTATTCTACTGGTTTGGTAACCTTAGTAGCTGTTAGATTGGCGACACTTAAAAAAAACGCCAAGTCTGTTGCCAAGGTACCGTTAATACGTAAGTACCGATTGTAATGTCAGCAGATAATAGAGAGTTTTTGCATAACGTTATCGTCCGATACTTTTTTTTCTTCCTAGCGTGCATGCTCATAGGAAACATTGCATTAGGTAATATTGCACTACTGCGCATGCGATTTGAAAGCATTTGAAAACATTTCTGATAACGTAAGAAAAACCAACATGTCCTCAAACTGATGAAACGATGAGGTTTGGTTTGGTTTGTCTCTCTACGGTCATCTTGTGCATACGTTAGTCTAAACAGACTAGGACCTACAGTTTAGAGTGGATTCCGAACCACTACAAAACATCCATGGCACCGCCGGGACTCGAACCCGAGATCCGTGGTTGCCGAGCGCCAGAGCGTTAGCCACTCGGCCTCCAGGCCCCGAAACGATGAGGAATTAGACATAGTAGGAAACGGAGTAAACAGAAATTTAACACTATAAACTTAATTTAAATAAATTAAATTATTTTTTAGATTAATCTAGGATCTTGTAGTAAGAAGAAATGTGTTTAGATGTAATTAAAAAACATTTTTATTTATCAGCAGAATCATCTACGATGAAGAGCAACGAATACACATATACGATCTTCTACGAATCACGAAAGTAAATTTTCCAGTTGATTTTTTATATTAAAAATATTCTATTATATAGTTTAATCTCTTAACATAACTATATTTAATGCTAATTAATTCTAAAATTCCCTTGATAATCTGCTAAAGCTTAATCAATTATACACACATACAATTACTGAGTAATAATAATAATAATAATAATAACTGAGAACATACAATTTAAAAAAAAAAAAAAAAAAAAAAAAAAAAAAAGAAACGAACCCCAAACGGATATCCCGGAAATAGCTTTCAGGACTGAGGCGGAATTTTAGAATCTTATTGGTGCAAAATGATACCGCCCCCACCATTAATCTGTACAAATTCACCGCTTTTCATAAAACCAGCTTGTTTGTAATAAAGGCTATTTAAAAATCTTGCTTGTTGAAACAACAGTCATTTGCCAAAATGGGTGAGATTAATAGTAATAATTTTCGGTACTTACGTATTAACGGTACCTTGACAACAGTTGCGCCAATAAAGAGCACACGCGCGCAACCGCAGCTACAGATTTGGCGCCAATTTAAACTTAAAATTTTTGTTCCAAATAATAATATATATATGAAACACTTCATTTAAAATCAAAACGCTTTCAAAATATTTTTATTCCAAATAATAAAAGATTGGCGACACTTAAAACCGCCAAATCTGTCGCCAAGGTACCGTTAATACCTAAGTACCTAATTTTCTTTTTATATTTATTCGTAGTTAATTATTAGGTAAACTATATGGGAAAATATTGAATTAAATCAATAGAGAATTCTAACTGGGTAAATAATAATATTCTAAATTGGTTATTAAAAAATAGCCAATTTTTAGTTTGTTTTTGTTTGTATGATTAAATTTGATAAAAGTAAGCCAAAATATATCAATATACGTTCAAAATAGACGTGGAAATGAAATTATTCTGTTGTTGTCGTCATATTCCTGAAGAAAATCAACTATCGTGGTAAGCCTGAATCATAATTGCTATGTTGATTGCCAGCTCGGAGTATAAATCCTCTTCCGAGGTATGGTCCAAAAGGTGGTTTAAAAGCTTAGTTACTACGTAAACAAATGATGATTTATTGTATTAGCACAATATACAAATCTCAGCAACAAGTGCTTATTTATTTAAGGTATGTATGCAAATGCATTTGTAGGCAGGTACGTACGTGACCATTAATGGTGTGCGGATATATGGAAACGAGTGTATGTATATGTATGTTTGTGCGTGTACATGTATGTATGTATGCAGTGTGTAATTCCGCACGTTGACGCGTATGCATATTGAATATGTATATATATAATATATATTATGAGAATGCAAACGTGTGAGTACATATGCGTGTGTATGTTTATTTATGAGTATTCTCACCAAGTACCCTGTCTCTCTCTCTATATATATAAGGGTACTTGGTCGTGTGTCTGTATTTGCACGTTTATGTATATATGTAAATCTGTGCGTATGATTATATGTAAGTATGTATATATTTTTGCATAGGTATTGATGTTTGAGTGGGCGTGTCAGTGAATGTTTACCCGTATGTGTATGTATTTGTGTTAGTATATATTACGGGCATTTGTATGTCTAGTATATGTGCGTGTATATAAATAGGTATATGTATTTATATGTATGTGCATGTGCAATATGTACAAGTGAATATATGAGTATGCATGTGACTGTGTATGCATGTCTGTGTCTGCATGTGTGAGACTATAAATATGCATGTAAGTACATTGTGTGTATAAATTTTCTTATGTATGAATGTGAATGAATGTATGGACGTTTATATGTTTCTGGGTTCATGTGCGCTTATATGTATCTGTGTCCATCTGGATTTAGTCCATCTGGATTTATTGCATAAGTAGTAGGCCGAGGTTTTCGGGACCAAAGTGACGTCACGAGAGAGGCGCACGTAACCGGAAGTGAAGTATGGGAGGGGTTGTCTTGGTAGAGGAAGTTTTTTTTTGAAGAAAATTTTTTTCCCTTGTGCTAACATCGGAATGTTGTACTGTAAGACAAGGGCTTTTTGGAGGAATATGAAATTTTTTTAACTCGATTATTTTTAGTGTTCTTTTTAATTAGATTATTTTACAAAATTTAATTAACTTAATTAAATGATTTTTATTTTTATTTCTATATTTTGTTGCATTTTATTCAAAATTTATTTGGTAAAGAAATTTATGTATTTTCATCCGTTTGACTATTTTTAATTTGGTTTTTTTTTTGGATTACTTTGAAAATTTATTTGGTAAAGGAATTTATTTATTTTTATTAATTTGGTTATTTTTAGTTTGCTTTTTCACTGGATTATTTTGCAAATTAATTTTTATTATACAGATAATTATTTTCTATTTACAAATTTTCTAAATTAAAAATGATAAGTTACATTTATAAACTATGGAATATAGTTGTTATTATTTAAAAAATCAGAGGTATTTTTGTTAAAAAATGTAGCGTACACCTGTATAATTGCATAGCTACACTTTTTTTTTATATCATTCTAATTAAAATATTGAAATTAATAAAATTCGTGAAATTTCTGTTACATAACACAATTTTAAATTTTAATTTGTAAAATTAAAAAATATTAAATAAAATAATTGTTTACAGAGGAACTACTAATACAACCCTCTTTATCCTTTTATTATTCTATCCATATTAAGTAATATATGTAGGGTGATTCAAAGTTCAGGGCGAAAGCAAAATTCAATAAAAAAGATCTATTAAACAGAGAAAATTTCATTTTGCAGATTAATATTCTCCAGGGTGGGCGAGTTTCTATGTCACATGAAAAAAGAAAAAATACACTCATGTTCATAAATTAAGGATAATTCAGAATCAGACAGAAATTGAACTCTAAAATAAAAATTTCACCTGTAGAATTATCACACACATCTTGAAGAATATGCAAATTACAGGAAACCACCAGATGGCGTGGATAGTACGTCACAATGACGAGTGTGTAAGACAGGGGTATATAAGGAATGGTGGCAAAGACGTAAAATTGTTTGCAAGCGCTTTAAAAGCCTTTCAGTGCAATAACCGCATAGTTATGGCACAAAGGAAACATTTGGATGATTTTTTTTTTATGTGGTAGAATTATCGGACGACTGGAATGTGGACGTGTCATCTCCAGGCTTTGGCATCTCAGGCTTTGATTCCAAGATGATGGTAATGTGAATAGATGTTACAGCACAGGTCGCCCCGAGTTACAACGCCGAATGAAGACCGGTATTTAGCAGTTACTGCCAAAAGAAACAGACGGAGCACAGCGATTAACCTGGAGTAGGCACACCATGCATTATGGACACCGCAGGCCTGTCAGATGGTCTTGTGTGATGTTTTTCCGCATTACGGACACCGCAGCAGTGGTCTTGTGTGATGTTTCCGACAGTTTTGGTTTGCAGTCTGATTCTCGCCGGACTTTCATATGGAAGCGCCAGGTACCGTTACCACCAAGAGAAACAACCATTGAACGACATCGTTACGGTGGTGCAGGATGACTCGTTTGGGGAGGAATTATTCTTGTCTCCAGAACTGACCTGCATGTTCAGAGTGTAACGATGACAGGCCACATCTATCGAAATGTCATTCTGGAACAACATGTACGTTTGTTTCGGGGCGCCATGGGTGCTGAATTTCTGTTTATGGATGACAACGCCCGTCCTCACCGTGCAAAGATTGTAGACGAATGCCTTCAATTGGAGGATATCACCCGTATGGATTGGCCATCATACTCACCGGACTTGAATCAATAGAGCATGTGTGTGATATGCTTGGCCGACGAATTGCAGCCCGTCAACCCCCTCCTACCTGTCAATCGGAACTTCGGAGGCCATTGCTTGAGGAGTGGTGTAATATTCCCCAAGATCAGATTGATAATTTGATACTCAGCTTGCCTAGGCGTTGTTAGGCCTGTATTGCATCGTCCGGGAGACATACTCCATATTAACCATCATACTAACCATGTTATACTGTTTTTTTGTAAATAGGCTCTTTTTTGAAATTTGCTCCAGGGAGTAAAAATCGCAGTTTTTATTAATTATGTGAAACATATAGCATCTTTTTTTTTGCTCTTTACCTTTTGTTTAATAAATAGACTTTACAAATAAGTCAAATTTGTTTTGCTTCTGTCTCTTTCTTTACCTGAACTTCATTATCCTTAATTTATGGACATGAGTGTATTATATGCTATTATTATACTTTATATTATTATTAACACACAGTAGAGGAAGAATCAGTAGCATGTTTGTTGATAAAAGTTTGTTGTTGCGTTTATTTTTTGATGCATATTGATCTTGGATGTTACAAATATCATCAAATATTTAATCGCTTAAAAGAAAAAAATGAAAATGGTTTTAAAATATTGTTAATTTGAATAAAATAACTGATAGAATTCCATTTTTAGTTAGAATGTTTTTGCCTGAAATTCTTTACAATGTTGATATAAAAATATAATTTTTTTCTGTAGTGTACTTGAGAGTAATATGACTACTTTGCAGTTTATTTATGGCCGTGGTATTCAAATTGTGTTCTAAAAAACATGGATTTCCGCAAAACGTTGAATCTTCATGTTTTTTTTTTTTTTTTTTTTTTTTTTTTTTTTTTTTTTTTTTTTTTTTTTTTGTAAATTTACTTTTTTTTTTCCCTAAAGAATTTGTGATTTTGAAGATCTTCAAATTAATCTTACAACAATTCTTTTAATTACATAGCTAATTTAAAAAGTTCAATTTATTCATCATTAATAAACAATAAAATAAAAACCTTTTTAACTGTTTTATAAAATTCAATTATTCTTAGATTACCATTACATTTTCTTACAAAATATTTTTTTTACCCTAAATGTTTTGGAAATAATTCTTCGAATTACAAATTATTTTCTAATTTCCATAGATTTAATATTAAACATTGAAATTTAGATTTAAAAATTTTAGATTTTTAGCTGGGAAGAATTATTAATGAAAACTAAATTTTAATCCCAAATTAATTGAAAATATACTGGATCGAATATTTATGTGAACTGTTTTAGTAGTAATATTAATTTTGATACTACTTATTACAAATTGATTTCAATCAATAGATGGCCTATCAAAAACTAAATGAAACTACAATAAATAAATAAAATAAAATGACTTAGAAAATCATTTTTGCATAGACATTACAGCGTTAAATTTATTGACATCGTTAAATGTTTAAGGTAGGTAAAGTATGAAATAAATATCTTTCTAAATTTTCACATATCTATTTTATATTAAGTTAATAAGAAAAGCTAAGAACTTGTATTTGCCTCATGATGTTTTTAAATGAATTATCGTAGCTTTATTTTTGACAAATTTCTTTTTTTAAAGTCTACGAAATTTTTTATTTCATTTTTGAAACAGGATTAATAAAATTATTATAATGTAATAGAAGCAATAACAACATTTCGAAATGAGCTCACTCCTTTAAAAATGCAAAGCTTTATCAAAAAAAGGCTCCTGCATTAGTTGAAATAAAGCAAGAGATATGCACAAAATGGAAAGAGCACATCTTCAATAAGTATGTGTGATGAACGCAGAATAAAAACAAGTAATATAAAAAAAAAAAATTTTAATTTCAATTCCTACTTTTTTTCACTCTATTGCAGAAGTCCTTTATAAATAATTTTCATTCATTTTTTAAAGTTCTTCGGGCGTCATTTGAACAAGATATATATAGGGAGAGTGTGTGAACTAATAGAAGAAATTCAATAGCAGTTTTAAAGACAAAAACGAAAAACACAATTAATACCTGGATTACAGTCATTCAACAAAATAATAATAAAAAAAAAAAAAATAAAAATAAAAAATAAAAATAAAAATAAAAAAAAAAAAACAGTTTTCAAGATGCGTTTTCATTAAATAACTCGGAAAATATTCTGTTTCAAAATTAAGAATCAATTTTACTTTTTTGATAACACCTTGAAGTTTCCCAGTTTGTTTCATTTGTAACGAAGATAAATTAAACATTTGCATAAACACATTTGCATAAACACTTTAATACAAAACAGTAATTTTTTTTAAAGTTTTTTAATATTTTTAACCTTCATCCCTCCCTGAAAAGAATAGTAATATTTTTAAAATCCTTTTTAATAATTAATTTCTATGGAATGAGCTTTTTATATTCTTTTATTAAAATTGCCATCTCTATGGTAACTGATTTATTATATACTATTTAATACTACATATATTATTTAATATATTATTTGATAAATACTTTCTAGAAAAATTTAAAGCTTGAAAGGAATTTTTCTGAATATTTGAGCATTATTTGGTGATACACACTTGTTAAGTGGTCTTATATTAAGGTTGTACTGCGTTTATTTAACAAGTTTTTCACATATTTACTGTTTTGTCAAAGGAAAAGAGAAAATAAAGACAATATTTCTTTCTTTACAATATTTCTTCCTTTGACAATTTATATCTTTTTTAAACTGAAAATGTATTTTTTTCCTTAAACCGAGCTGTCTTGTTTACTCTTTGCCTAAACATGAAATATGTTAATTTTGAAATAGTGGTAAATACCAATGGTAAATTAAATGAAAAAAATATAAATAAATTTCATATTTAAATGAAATAATGAGATTAAATACAATACACATTTTATATATTGGAGTTATAATATTTTGTACAATTTAGTTTAGATATATCGCATAAAAAGTTGTTAGGTTAAAATAATTTAGCAGTTTTTATTTCTAAAGACAAGCCGCTTTGTTAATCAACATTAAATTTAAATATTTTTAGTGCTTAATTGATAGATTTTTTGCTTCTTTTAACTTCGCACTTACGAAAAATAAAATTTTAACAGACCTTTATTTAAAATTTTTAATTTTGCCAATATATATTTTTTTAAAAATTATTAATATAAACTAGATAAAATCCAATAAGGAATTACTTATAATAATCCCTATAACTAGAGTTGATTTATAAATTTTCACTATCAAATATACGTTTAATTATTTCAAATGATGTCATTCATTTTTTTTTTTTTTTTTTTTTGCAGTAAAGTTGTATTTCATTTTTCTTTAACTTATAAAATATTTTCCTTTTTTTTTTTTTTTTTCAATTTTCTTGTAATGTGTCTCCTTCACTTGATTTTCTAATTAAAAACATTGAAAGATTTTATTCTTAAGATAAATTTAAGCTAAAATTTACATTTTTTCTCCGTCACTTTACATACAATAAATATAATAATATAAATAGTAATAATAAAATAAAATATAGATACAAATAAAATAGCCCAAAAGTTAATTCATTTTGAAAAAAAAAAGTATAAGTATAAATATAAAAATCAGTATAAATATAAGAAAGTATTACATTTTTACTGATGATTTCATCATTATAAATGTAATACATTAAGAAATGAATTTGTTAGAAGTCATTTATATTCATTTAAAATATAAATGAATTCTTTTTTCTGATTTTTCATTTAAAATCATTTATAGCTATTCCCCATAAATTCACAGCTTCATAAACTTTGCTGTATAAAGCTTACATATTGTTGGTACTTTTTACAGAAAACAAATGAATGTGTACAAATAAACTCATGATAATTGCAAAGACTGAAAAAAAAAAATCAAAGATTGTGATCATAAAGTATTTATTTCACAAGAAGATTATTCATTTTTCATAATCATACAAGAAAGGATTTTTACATATATATTATTTACATAATATTTCCTCACTTTACATGTTTAAGTGCCAATCTTTTCCTCCTATGAATTTGGATGCTTCAATTACAATAAAATATCTTGCGAAACAAATGATTTTTTAACATTTCATACATGAATGGAAACAGCAATTATTAATAATGCCACATTGATAAAATAACAAGTGGTAATTGTAAATCAAGTAATTTGAATGACTTATATATTCAATAATAATAACATAAAATTACAAAATTGAAGAAATGTCGTATTGGACGAGATTATGTTTATGTTTTGCGATATAACAAAGGACGAAAAATGTAATTCTGAATTCTGCAACTTTCTTAATGGCTTTCACAACTATATCGATTGGTGGAACATCTGAATTGTTCGACTCCTTCGCTGTTTCGTCCACCTGTTGTTGCCTCGTTCACCTCTTGATATCTTGACGCAAGTGCGATCGATTGTATGCTGCTTTATATGTTCTATCTGTAAGAAACAAAAAAGGCACTTGTAGTGAAGCGTTTCATTAAGAGTTGCTATCTTAGGAAAGTTCGTCGTTAGTTTTCCATTTTCCTGTACTATATGATTCAATCTATTACTGTATTTTTCTGTATTGTGTAGAAATTACACAAATAAAAATTTTATTGTGTAGAAATAAGATTTGATCCATTTATCTTTCTTTATTATTATGTTTAAAAAGGGTCTTTTAAAGTATATTATTAAATGTACATAATTTATAATTTTTAAAAATTTAAAAAAGTACTTTTTAATGCATTCCTTTGAAATGTTTATAATTCTTGATATCAACTTCGTTACATTTATTCAAAACAAAATTTTTCTTTCTGATATTTTATGTCTTTTATATCATTGTTACGAATTCAAAGATTTTGATTATCTTTTAAATCACAAATTCTTTGTTTATTTACAATTTAATCAAATTTACGAATTTTAATAGCGTTAAAAATATCTGTTTTAAAAAGGTATGCGGATAATAGTTTTGGATTATACATGATATTTTGTTAAATTAAAGAATAATTATTAATTGTAACCATGAATATAGAAATTAAATATGTTTTAAACAATATTTATTTTTCTAAATTGGAATTTTTTATTGAGAATCTGGCGCATTCTACAAGAATAATTGTCTCTGCTTTGTATTTTAAAAAGTATTGTAAATTGTAAGAAAGATTGTTTCGCTAAAAATATAAAATAAAGCTCACTAATAGAATTACCATGGATGTCATTTAAGAAAAAAAGATTTAAATATCTTTAGTTTTATTATATATTTGTATGTAAAAATTGTAATTTTATTAAAAAAAAATTTATAAACTAGTGCAATTCAACTACCATCTACATAAAAAAAAAAAAAATACTAATGAATTTCTGGAAAATACTACAAGCTATACGTTTCATGATAAAAGTGTTTGAAATTTTGTATAAAAAGGCTTGGTTAAAAAATTAAAGGAGTGGTAATATATAAGTAAATAATATTATCTTTAAAAATTAAATTCTTAAAATATACAATATTAATTTAAAAATGTACGGTAAGTTAATAAATATAAGTAATGTTTAACTTATTAAATATTCAAAAAAAAAAATTTCTGATGGTTTAAAACGGTGTAAGTTTAGTTTAAAATAAATTTGTTAAACAACAAATTTATTTTAAATTAAAAATGCAAATAATTTAATAAAAATAACAAGTACAGGTTTTTTTTTTTTTTGAAAATGAAAAAAGTAAAAATTTATTTATTTTTTTTTTTTTTAAAACATTCTAAGTATGGCTAGATTAGTTTATTACCATAACTTAAATATTTATTTTTCTAATAATTAAAATAATAAGTAATAAAATCTGTCAACGCGAAATATGAAATGAAGATTTTTTTGCCAGGATATTTAACTGAGTTTAATATCCTGGCATAAATATATATAATAATTAAATGTTAGAAACTCATGTTAAAAACTTTCAATAAATTAAATATAAATTGCATTTTCTTAAGAGTACTGTTCAATGAAAATAGGCATTAAATCTGCCGTAAAACTGTAATTTGTTACAGCAAAAAATGCATGGAATATGTAAAATATGTATCAATATCAATATTCATATATGTAATAAATATCAATATTTTTTTTATTTCTTTATTATTTTATTTTTTCACTTTTATAAACATTTCTATTATTAAGGTTTTTAAATAAGAAATTTAAGTTAATGAAGAAGGTGTTAAGCTGAAAAAAGTCAATTTTAATGTCCATATTCGATAGAGTAAATCGATTATATATTTATGTAATTAAATTAAATCTAAGTGCTATAATTGAACAAAAAATGGAACACATCGATAAAGAGCGATACTATATAAAATACTGAAATGTCAAAATCACGAGAAAGTGTGAAGTAAATTTTAATCGGCAAATTTTGACTTATTATGTATGAAATGCTTAATAGATTATTTTCTTTATGCTAAGGTGTATTAAGCATTAAATAACTTTCATTAACACGTTCTTATATGATCATTTGAAACAATTAAATCAATGATGATTTCTTATTGTATAATTGCAAAAATATTTTTTTCTTCTAATTTAGAGTATATTCTTCTAAAAATATTAATTTTATTTGGCAATCGTGTTATATGAAAATTATAATCCTAAATCTATATCATAATACCATTTTCAACTATATAAATCTGAACGTAAGTAGTGAAAATATTGATAGGAAACTTCTTAACAAACTTGATTGAGCTTGCAGTATTAAATCTCAAGGATATTCATTTTTGAAGAAATTATTTCAATAAATTAAATAAAATGTGTGCATTCTTATATTAATTATATTTTGCTTTTTCTCGTGCAATTTAAATAATTTTATATGGTTTTTTTCATCCATATTTATTTTAAAATATTTAATTTTTTATCTAAACATTTTTGTATCTCAGTTCATGTATTTATATATTATTTATTTCTTTTCATGAGTGTGTGTTTGAAAGAGAATTTTTTATTCTTTGAAGTTACTTTTTTAGTATTCAGCAAATGAGAAGTTGATATAAACTACAAAAGGAATGCTCTCAGTATACTTTCAGCATAGTTTTTTAATACCTCACAAATCCGTTATTTGAGTAAGAATACTAATCATTTACATGTAAAATAATACAAGGGATAATTTATTCAAAAAAAAAGAATCATTTATTCCTGATCTATTTACATCTTTTTCTGCCCACAAAATCGGCCTATTAAAACAAAAGTAAACATTAATAGGACTTAGTAGTAGCATTTGAAGTAGTAATAAACAATAGTACGATTTAACCTGTAAATCCTTGTCTGCATAAATGGAAATTCAGAAGGGACTTATCGTTATAAAAGTAATTCCAGTAAACGGAGTTGTTCAAAATAAAAATTAAATTTAAAAAAATACATTAGAAAGAACTGCATTGAATTTATGTTCTCATAATTAGCTGTTCAATTTTATTTTTTTTCATTAATTACACAGAAACACGAGAATTATAATCTCTTTGCATTTTTTTTTTAAAATCGATTTCAAAAATAACTAGCCTATCGTATGGAAAAAAACTTTTGCATAAGCAAATATTCAAAAACTGTTCAAATCATAATCGACTATATATCTTAACTTTTCAAACTGCACTTTTTAATTATTCTACAAATTACACGCCAGTCAGCCTGAAATTATGTTTGAATTTTAATTTCTGTATCTATATTGAAGCTGAAGTGGATGTTTTTAAATCATTCTTTTTAATATTTTAAAATGACAGAATTCGCTTTTGTTTTCTAATAGTGAGTTATGGTACAATTTCCTGTTTTCTTATTGCCTCTGATGTTTCTAATCCTATCTATCTTCTTTGAAATAATAAAAAAATTATGTACTTAATACCACTTTATAAAATAAGAGGTATCAATTATAACAATTTAACATTATTTCATGATATTCCAAAGTTATTTAAACTGCGTGAAGCTTACATAATATTAATATTAAGTCTACTGAAAAAAATGACAATGCGTATAATTATTGATGATAATATCAAGAAATAAAATTTATCATAAGATATTTATTTTAGAAAAAAAAAACTAATAGTTTATTTTCATATCTACATCATTTTCCGTGTTCATGCAATTTATTGTCATTATTACGAGATTTTCTTTTCCTACTTTTCATGTAGTTTTTGATAACATGAATGGTAAACAAAAATATCGTAGTGTAATATACTTTGTAACATTTCACGAGGAATATTTATCCACAACAATTATTTATTTTATAAAAAAACAGTAATGTAAAAAATTTAATTAAGGAAGATATGTGTATTCAATAATATTAAAATTTTGTTGTGCCATTAACTTTCTATTACTATACTATTTATTATAATTTTAAATAATTTCAAGAAATTTAGAAAATATTGTGATAAACACAATTATGTGTATATAAATAGTCTTACAAAGAATGTAGAATACCAACAGCAAATTCGAACATAAATTCTTTTCCACCCCATCTCACGAAGAAGCTGTTTGATGCAACTGTTTGTGTCCCGATCGGTTCCATCGCTTCCAAGTCCTCAACCTGTTACACAAAAATGTCATTTTTAATACTGTCAAATAACCGATCTTTAAAAAACCAATTTTTTAATTTTGTAGTGAAATATTATCTCAGTCTTTAATTTTCATTATAAAAGTTTTTCCACCAACTTTTAATACTACGTTTAAGTGAATAGTGGACATTGAAATAACAACATTTTAAGGAACTTTTATTATGTATTTTTTTCCATAGAATAATCATTTTTTAATTGTCAAGGACGGTTTTCTGTTAATATTTTTTAAAACAGTTGAAATGCTCTGAATATCACAATTTTCATTTTTTATGCAATTTGATTTCTGAATTATCGATTACTGTTCTACAAAAAACTTCTAACATGGAATATCATAATTAAACGATAAAAATTTCCTTGAAAGCACTAGGAATACGGATTATTTTGCTCTAAATTCAATAAAAAAAAAAAAAAAGGCAGAAAATAATTTTATATAGCAATTGCTTTAAATTTGATTTAAAAGTCCATGCTAAAATTGTTTATTCAAAAATAATTGATAATTCATGCATTTTAAAGATTTTAAAGAAATATATAAATATAATTGAAAGTCGGCATACAATGAAATAGCTTTGGAACAAAATTTTCAACATACAATAAAGATAAAATACATATTACTCTAAAAAAACTTTAAATTAAAATTTTAATATTTCTTCGTCTATTGTTTTCCTAATATGCAACATATTGATTGATGCATTTGTAATTCATATTGATGGATTTCAATGATTTATAATAGCAATTTTATCATTTAATACAAATTAAAATGAAATATTATTGTTAATTACCATTATTTATTTCCAATGTAGAAATTATTTTTGTTATTTTGAAAATTAAAGCAATGCAATTGATGTTTTAAAATACATGATTATGGATTATTCTAACAACTCTATGTTTCATATACTACTGTGTCCAAAAAGTCCAAGACCAATTTTCACTTTAAATTTCCCGGGGCTTATGGAAGTAAATTTTTTTTTTTTCTGTTGTTGGCAATGTCCTTGACATCTGTGTGATATTTTGTGTCAAAATAGTCATTAGTGCTTGAGTTACGCTCGGCTTTGTAGAGGCGCTAAAACTGATTGAAAACTTACAATCTTTTTGGATACTAAGTTTTAGCATCGCCGGAATTTACTTTTTGGACACAATAGTAGATATGTCATTAAATCATTAGTGTGCATAATAAAATAAAATAAAACATGATGTATAATAAATACAATAACATAATCATAGTAATAAATTTTTAATGGAAAAGATATCTATAAAAATAAAATGTATGTTTATCCTTAATTTTATTTTTATAAAAATTTAATTCATTATATAATGGATAATTATTTTCATAAGTTTAATTATTCAAGTTTATTTCATAAATTTAATTATTCAAGAAATCTTATCATCTTAAGAAGTCTGCATTCTATTTTAATATTTTTTAAATTTTGCAGCTAATAAATCCTGAATCTCATATTTTATTAAGAGTGTTTAAAAATCGCAAACTAAATATTTGTTGGTCAAAATGATTACATTATATTGGTAAATGATAGAATATTTTTAAATCTTTAGTTTCAGATGAAAATATGTTTAAATCTCAACTGCAAACTTAATGGTCATCATTTCATGAATTATATAGACGAATTTATTTATAAGCGCATGACTTTCAAATAGAATGAGATGATTGGAAATAAAAGTTGTCAAATCTTTAAATTTTGGAATACGCACGGTAATGTTTTATCCAAAAGCGTATAATTATAAATTTTAGTATTAAATATAGTTAAAAATGTTTTCCTTTTTTTTTTTTTTCTGAATTGGAATATTTATATATTTCTCGTTAATATAATTTGACATAATGGGAATTTTGCTAGAATGTGTTTCGGTAGTAGTATTTTTTTACAAATTTGTAAGCGTATGAAAGATTGTATAAAATTTCATCACACCCAATGAACAACATTAAGAGATATTACAGCTTTTATGAAAAATTCATTAGAAACTTAGAAATTATTCTTTTTATTGAATAAATGAAAACCTTATTCATTCGAAAATATATGCATCATGAATGTTACTATAATCCAATGATTTGTTTTAAGGATTGATTAAATTAATTGGAATTCTACAGGTTGCATCGAAAAATGTAAATAAACACATTTTCTGATAAAACACTTTAATTTGTGGTATAATTATATTAATTGTGATATAGTGCATATTTAATGTGTAATAAAAAGCTTGATTTGCCTAAGAATTGAGATAAATTGAAAACCACTTTTTT
This sequence comes from Caerostris extrusa, assembly GCA_021605095.1. NCBI lineage: Eukaryota > Metazoa > Arthropoda > Arachnida > Araneae > Araneidae > Caerostris > Caerostris extrusa. The sequence continues at coordinate 5,828 of BPLR01019456.1, read as the reverse complement.
AAATAAAATTAATATATTTTTATACCATATCAATAAAATGACATCTAAAAGTAGTTTTTAAAAGTTCTTAAAATATGAATTTTTAACTAAATATAAATATATAAATTTAAAAAAAAAAATTCATTTAAAATATATAAATAAAAATCATAAATGTCGTTTAAACAACAGAAAAAATTCCAAATGCGATAATGAATTTATTTTGAAATTAAAATAAAGTATTAATTTAAAACATGAATAAAAATGCATGATGAAACAGATGCCATTGAATAAAAATATTTCCCAGAAATATTTAAATTATATTGTGTTATTTTTCAGAAAGAAATGAGTAAAATTTATTAAAAATTTTTTATTAACCCTCCCCCACTTCTCAAACACCGTTTCATCATTTTAATTCAATTATATTTTTTTAAAACAAGTTTAATAAAACCATTTCTAACTGAAACTATCTAAAAAGTTCTTATCAAAGCATTCTAAGCTTTATAACGGAACGAGATAAAGAACCAACTCCTCTTATAAACACACATGTGACACCAGCAATCTAAGCAACAAATGAATTATAACAGAAACGAGATTAACTTGTAAACAAACGAAATTAACTCAATGGTTTCACGGCATTTTAGCAGAATAAGAAATTGTCTAATACAATCAATTAAGTTTTGAAACATTTAATTAAATGTCCTAATAAAATGTTGCCAGAAAATATTGGATTAAATCTTTTATAAAATTATATATTTATTGCTTTTAATTCAAACATCTCATATTAGCCAACCTATTAATGACTGGAGAAGGCACAGAAGCATCTGTGCAGGCTATCGCGATATGTATCCAACTCCATTTTTGTTCACCTGAGAACGTCACTTAAACGTGAGCGGATAAGCCAATAAATATTATAATAGAAATTTAACTTATAATATTTAATATTATAAGTTAAAAATTGATTTCTACAGAGTATGAAAATTGTTTTGGGATTTCGCTTTTTCAATAAAATTTGAATATTTCTAAGCTTAGGATGCACTTACCTGAATTTTTGAGATGCCGACGAATAGGCTGAAACTACTTTTATTTTTTTCATTCATATATTAGTTCAAATTGCTTAGGTTTTTTATTGAGAGTTTAATTTTTCTTCACTTAGTCACTTTCACCAGGATTATTGTTTTGTAGAAAATAATTGTTGAAGTTTCACTTCAAGTATACAGTGGCAATAAGTTTTAATGCGATTTCAATTTAATTGGTAAATTTATCAAAAAATCCAAAAGAGGCTTTTAGTTGAATGATGTAACGAAACAAATTATTTCAAAATCAGTCAAAACCTTATTTCAGGTATAAATAATAACAAATGAAAGGTTATTTTATGGAAAGTGCCTATTTTTTTTTTTTCCAAATGAAAAAATAAAAAAAAATTCCACCCCTATGTTTCTGAATCCTCTAACGACGTTAGAGACCATTTGGACGAAAGGTCGTCTCCATCCAATCGTTCCGAGGCACCTTCGAGTCTTGGTTTCCGCCGGAAGTGTCGGCACCTATGTATACCTAAGCTCATCTTCCTTTGTTTTTGTTTCTGGATGAACAGCTCTTGATTCGTCACTCTCCGGGTCTTGTGTCGAATCATAATATTCTGTTAAATTCATAATAGTTTTATTGATGAGCTAATGAAACTTTTATTTCCAACTATAATTAGTCGCTATCCTTAGGCGAAAATTCGTAGTTTCAAAGACCGTATGTTTTGAAATGCGCCCAACCAATAAACCCAAGCATGGACATTCTTGTTTTACCACTAGACATGCGCTGTGCTTAAAGAGGAGACTTTGAGGCATTTGATGAACCACCGTCTGGTCTGAAATAATCATTGCATTTTAAATAATATTATTATAAGAAAGGTTTAACTTTAAATTTCCTCTCAGTTTTAAATTTTAGCACTTATTTTTAGCTATCTGAACATTTTTTTAAGTTAAATAAAGCTTTCTTTATTTATGCAATTTACCATTGAATATTTTGAGATCTTGTTGTGAGACTGTTTTAAAAGATTTTTGGTTTAAATAATACACTGTAATTACTTTAATGCATTTTTTAAAGTTTTAATGCATTTATTAAAGTTAAAACAAACGCAAGTTCCTTTCTTAAGTATTGTATTTTTTTTTTTTTTTAATGCTGGACTCTTTTGACCTTAATAATTCTCTACTAGGAAGAATTATATGTAGCTAAATCTAAATTAAACAGGGTGCACTACAGAATGTTTTTACACTGTACTCATATATTTTATAAGATAATTTGTGAATGACTATTCCAAAGAAGTTTTTCCCTTTTTCCCCACCTCTGTGGTCCAAATGGATTATTCTGGTTTTTTTTGTTTTGAAATAATTACCATTATTATTTATTTTTTCAATATTTGGAATCGTATTAAAACTGGTAATTAATTTAAATTTAAAAGTAGTCCAAATCGTGGCTCAGTGGTTACCAAATCGTGGCTCAGTGGTTACGCGTATCTAACATAAAGTAGGACTTTAAGGGTTAATTTAGTAAGACTTTCTTTGCAAAAAAAATGTCATAAATACAAATAAATAAATAATAAATTGTGAAATATATTTTCTTTTATCCTTTCCTAAGTTACATTGAATCTATGCTATCCTGCTCTTTATTTTAGTGAACAAAAGTAGCCATTTTAGCTTGTTAGGGAAGAAAATTGTGTTTTAAAACACGGAGAAAGAAAAGGACACTGAAATCGTCCTCAATGGGAAAAACTAATAACTGGAAACAAAGCAATTTTCAAGACTACAAGTATTGGCAGTACGAACTGCAGGCCCCCTTTGTAAAGCTTTTCTTCCCCCTTCATTTAATGCCCCAAACTTGTTAGGTTGCTGTGATGGGCTCCCTTTCCACTAAACATGCATTCTTGAGCAATCTTTTGCTTTCAAATAAAACAATAAAAAATATATTACGATACAGCGTAAAATATCTCGTGATTTTCCACACCGGAACACATGTTAAAACTCAAAAGTGACATCCCATTTGCTGCTCCCTCCAAAACCGTTTAAGATTTGTATGAATTCCATTAAGAGCTTTATTCAAAGGGGAAAGACAGAGAACAAAGCTTTATTTGTGAAACGATTTACTTATTATAAAATTGCACTCGATCTCCAACATTCTTATTATAACACATATAACACATAAATGTAATAGCCTTTTCCTCACGCATTCACTCGTTAAATTTATAAAATTAAAAAGAAGAAGAAAGAAGAAAGGGAACAAGAATGAAGAAGGGTAGCACAAAAAGCTCCTCTCTCTCTCAACAACAATAATGAAATTTGTTTAACCTGACTTTTTTACTTTTAGTTCTTCCCTTCTGCTGAATAAACTCATTAAATGATTCGAATAATCAACGTAAACGGAAACCAAAATCTTTTGATATATTCTTATACGTAGTTTGGTTATGATTTATATTTCAACAATTTGAATTATTTGCATTTTTTTTTAAATCTGCAAAATAGCAAATTTAAGTTTTTTGTTATGAATTAAAATTTTTTTGATTATGGAAGTAATTTATAACATTACATAATTCAGCACTATTATTAATTACAACATTAATGTTAACATCATTGACTAAAAATAGATAATTAAATTATATTATTATTTAATTAGACCTACTTAAATCATTTGCTGTAAACTATTAAAGAAATATTATCAAATTATGTATCATGCAATACTTTTAACAAAATGAAAAATTATACAAAAATATCAATTAAAAAAAGACTCCTTGAAATAAGGAAAATCTTATATAAAAATACAATTAGGGAAAAAAAGTCTTTATCAAAGTGAAGAAAATAGCCGAGCACTTCATAAGTAGTGGAATGGGGGCAGCTTCAAGTTCTGAGAGGGGGCTGGAAAGAAGTCTGACTTCACCCGAATCGCCAGCTGAGGCAGCGTAAGAAATTCTTTTCTTTTGTGCTTTTCAGAGATATTAGCTCAGTTTGGTACTTTTAATGAAAATAAATCATTATTCGATGAAAAATAAATTTTTTAGCATATTCTAAACAAGATACTTCTAGCTAATAAATTTATCACGTCTTGTTGTATTTTACATTGTAATATTTAAAATTGCAATTTCTGTAAATTTCCAAATTCTTAAAGGCCATTTATAGTAAAAAATGTATTTATAAAATTACAAAATAACAAGTACCTAAAAATTGTTTTGATGTACTTGTTATTGTTATAATAATTTAGAAAACAAAGTTAAATCCCCAAGTAGGTAGATTTTATTCAGTGTGTATAAACTTTGAAAAACATTTTAGTGAAAAAGTAATTTTAGTGCACCATCATACGCACTTATTATATACCCATTATACGCAGTTAAGGTTTTTTCAGGGGTATTTCTTTATAAGCTGAATTTTCAGTTTCAAAAATTTTATTTTAAAATAATCGTAATTTGTTTTATAAATGAAAACAACTCTTATATTCAAGACTGAAAATTATGTATACGCACACACACACAGTAGGGTTCGAGTGTGGCGCAGACCCCACGAAGCCATGGACCCAAACTGTCAGTAAGGCACTGTTCTGTATTTTTGGTGGTACTCCGTAATGGTGTGGGCTGTTTTTTTCTGCGCATGGACTTGGTCCTCTTTGTGCGACTGGACCGAACATTGACTGAAATGCTTATGTTCAGCTACTTGGGAGATCACTTGCAGCCATTCATGGACTTCATGTACCCAAACAACGATGGGGATTTTTATGGATGACAATGCGTCATGTCACTGCCACAACTGTTCGCGATTGGTTTGAAGAACATTCTGGACAATTCCAACGAATGATCTGGCCACCTAGATCGCCCGACATGAATTCCATCGAGCATTTATGGGACATCATCGAGAGGTCTGTTCGTGCCCAAAATCCTGCACCATCAACGTAAAGGCTTTTCACAATTATGGACGTCTATCGAGACAGCATGGCTCAATATTCCTGCAGAAGACTTCCAACGACTTGCTGAGTCCATGCCACGTCGAGTTGCTACACTGCCGGGCGAAAGGAGTGCCAGACACGATATGCCAAGAGGTATCCCATGACTTTGAGCTCGCTTCAGTGTATATGTATATGGCGTGAGTATATACTATATATATAAGGCTAACATGAATATGTATATATAAAGTTTTTATATTAAAATTCAGAGGGGCCTGATGGCAGAAGGGCTAGCGCCTTGGGCCCTACCCATTTTGAATTTTCTACCTTATTATTATTATTGCTATACCAATTTCTCATTAATTTGCATCCCCCTAATTCATCTTATTTGTTAGTAATTGGGGCTAAAACCTTTGGAAATGGAACCCCCTTTCTCCCCCACCCCCACCCTCGAATGACTATCGCTCACAGTTCCACAGAGGTACCGGGTTCAAAATCCCGGCTTTGCCCATGGGTGTTGTAGTGATTCGAATCCAATTTAAACCGTAGGTCCGCTCCCAATAGGATCGTAGAGCGCTGCGGGGGCGCGTTTCATTACTCCGCGTCTGTCGAAATCATCATCAATTTACACGCCCCTGGGTAATGTAAAATTAGAGTAACGTCTGTGCAGTCCTTATGGTGAAGATCACGGTCTATTTGCCAGCTGCACTAGAAAAGAAAATTAAAAAAAAAAAATAAAGTTCAGTATTTTAAATTGATTGTATTTATAATTCCATTATTTCAACTTATGTATTCAAATGAAAAGATGGTTATATTTTATATATTTAAAATATAAAAAATTATATGTACATCCTAAATTAATGCAAAAGCATTGTAATTTTAATAACTGTAAATTTTAAAATAAATTATTTAGTCAGACAGCGACTTTTCAGAATATT
>BPLR01019454.1:0-14807 GCA_021605095.1 Caerostris extrusa | reverse complement strand
ACAATTTTTAAAAGTGGTAGATGAACATAATTTAATCAAATAAGTGGAAAGTATATTAAATTTCGAAAAAAACAATTTCAAATTTCGTTACTTCTATTCTCTGTGCACTTTTAATTAGAGAAAAATTAAAAAAAAAAAAAGATTCAAAGTCAAGTTCGCAGGAAAAAATACCAATATTGTCGTTTAAAATAAATTGATTCACTGCGAAGGTGATAAAATACGATAGTGATTTTTTCCTGTCTGAGGAAAATAAAATTATGAATTACTTCAAATGTATAATTCTCGCTGTACAGGGGTAAAATTAAATTTTGATAAAATAAAGTTTGTGTGTTTAACAAACTTACGCTTAAAAGATATTTAATTTATCCGAAAACTCGCGTGCGAGAAGGGATTAAATTCTTTCTTTTAATTTCCAGAATACCACATGTATAATTAATCCATGTTTTTCCGTTCAGGTTTCTTCATTGATATGGATACATTACATTGGCGTAAAAGAAAGTTCAAAATAGAATTTCTGTCTTAATTTTTTTTTTTTTTTTTTCTTCCACTTCAGTCATGATGAAATTTGTAGGTACATTTGTTTTGCTGCACAAGTTGAATTTGGTTTCTTCCCCTCAAAAAATCTTAAAGAAAATCAAGAAATAGATAATAATCGCTCAAGCAGAAAATAGTCGCTCTAAGGACATTTTGTGCACACTTTAGGCTAATTAGACCGGGACCTACTGTTTAATGTGGATTCCGAACCACTAATAAACATCCATGCCACCGTCAGAGGTTAATTCGACTGAATTTCTCATGCCACATCTATAGTTTTAAATATTAGTTTAAGCCGAATCAAGCCAAGCCGACTCAGCCGAATCAAGCCAAGTTGACTTAAGCTGAATTCGGGACTACTAATCTTGTCGAGAAGGCGTTGATAAGGTTAAATTTTTAGTAGTTTTTTTTTTTTGTTTAATTGTTTTATTTATTTTTCAGCATTTCTGTCTTAAGCCCAGGAAATATCACTCGGATTGAACTGAATTACAAAAGCTAGCGTTATAATACCATATCAGCATTTAGAGAGTTACTGTATACTTCCGTATAATGTAACTCTGAATATCTGTTTTGCAATGGCCTAAATCGACCAATTTGAATCCAACTACAATTTAAGAATTTAACCTTAATCATTTCAGATTGGATCAGTCAGAGGAATCTTGCTCAAAACGCGATAAAGATGCGTATATGCAGAATTTAGTAATGTAAATAAAGTAGGGAAGTTTCTTTTTTGAAGCAATTACTTAGTACGTGATAAATCTCATTGTACGTTAGAGTTACTTTTTGGTCTTTGATAAATACCTGAATATTAAATAACGTTGCTCCAAAGCGTAGTTTAAGTCCCTATTGTTTAACTATGAAGAGTATCTACCCGTTTCAGTCTATTAATTGAATTCAAATAAGAGTTACATCCTAGAGTTATTTACATATCTATTCTAGAATAGAACTTTATGCTATAAAAGTCTCAATTTCATAGTTCTTAAAAAAAACCAAGTTTCATTGAAATTCAATAGTGATCTATATGAAATATAGCATTTAATACTGGAGACTCTAGACTAAATAAGAATAACTATACAATTTATTAATCTTTATTCATTTTCACAATAAAAATTCAATGATTTCGTTGAGCACGTTTAATTAAAACATACAGCTTTAATTAAAAGAAAATACAGTATTTACTACTAAAATCATAGATTTACGAGTTAAAAATTTAAGATAAAATGTTTCTCAAGTCCTATTAAATGGAGTTTACATGCTTTCAGAGAATCCAGATAAGGATGCTTTGGAAGAAAAATTTCAAGTCATTCTATAGATAGGTTTGAGCTCAGCTCTTGGCTCCCACCTTAGAAGACAATGAATTAGAAGTTCTATGCAATAATGAAATAAATCAAGTAAACTTCGGCGAAGTCGATTTCACTCCGTCAAATCCATATCTAGACAAGCTTAACATGCCACAAGGGATCAACAAGTCCCATTAATATTTCGCCAACGGGCAGCAGCATACAAAACTTGCATTTGAGAAGCTTTAAGTTTCATTTTCATGATTCGTTTGACAATTTTCCAAGGCATCGTTATGAAGTTGTCCGAAGCCAATATATAATCAGCATTGTCTTCTATAACACTTGTGCATCTTTTTATAACATTGCGCATCTTTAGTTTAGCTGCGATGACCAAGATTTTTAGAGCAGTATCTCTTGTTACTTCTCTAGAAACGTAGAGCTCCGCTTGCATCATCAGTCTTGCAACTTCATATTTGTTAGCTGCCACATAAGTTTCAAACGCATTCTTCAAATCAGACAGGGAGACTTCTTGATCGTACAAGGAACTGCAAATAAGAGGAAATATCAAGTCGTTGTCTGAACATTACAGCATGTACATAAACTCAAGTTGCCGTCGTATGTTAAAATTTCAGTTAAGCAACCTATTAAGTCTTAAATGGAAGCATCGACGTTTTATTAATCCTATTACCCAATTGCATGTAGGCATCTACCGTATCGGGAGAGATTCGTTTTCAGCATTACGACAGCAAGAATACAAGCAGCAAGTGCTGTATTTTTGCCGTCGTAAGACTTTAACGTCGAGTTATTAGAAATTTACAGAAGCTTTATACTTTCCAAGCTCACGAGACAAGAGATTTATCAGCATATATCAATACTACAATAATTAGTACCATCCTACTAAGTTCCTCCATTTGAATCCCTCACCGAGAGTGCATAGTAATCGTTCCATGCGAGATTAAGAGTGATAAATAAATGTCATGAAGTATTCTCTAGTAACAGTTTTAGTCCGGATAAGTGCACACAGGTCATAAAATTAACGATTTTAACACAGAATCATATATTGCTTAAAGATTTAGTACCTAGCGAAGGGAAATACGGAGTTTGTACATTGTTACCAGTTTTTAAACTAGAAATGCCGTTCACCCGAATTCAAGCTTCTATAATAAAAAATTAGTACTATAGTATTTCGTTTGAAGTTTAGATGTGTGCAATTTTATTAGGACTATACATTTTAACGCTACGTTAGTTTTCGTGTTTCCAAAACTAAAGATAAGTGAATTTCTCTACAGCATGCAGTCCGTTTTATTGGAAGGTAGAGTATCACTTCTGTAAACGTGGAGTTTATACCGACAATTGCGGTTCAGTATAACTAACGTTCTTTCTAAAGTATATACATCGGTACGGCAAATTTGTAATAATTCGATTTTACAAATAGGGTTAAATTGGAAACAAAAGCATATAGCAGATACGCAAGTCTAGACGTAGATAGTCACGGTACTGTATTGTTGGTTTCAACAGAGTCGCGTCTGTACTTGCAATAAATTAACTCTTTAAGAATTATTAGAAGATATGGAAAACAATTTATATACTCTAGTACACTCTTGAACCCCATGGATGTAACATCAGGTATTCTAAAGAGATTTGTATCATCGCGAGGAGTCCCACAGAACATCTTCTCAAATACAGGACTGCCACTAGCAAGAATGACTTTATGAGCTTTGAAGTTTGATGTTGAGCCATCCTTGCCAACAACGAAAACAACGTCCGTCAGCAAACCCATTTGTCTATCGAGTTCAAATCTCTCGCCTATTGTCCAACAGTTTCCTCTACGTCTCCAGATATCTGAAAGGAGAAAGTAGCCTGGAGAATAAAGTATTCATTGTCAAGTAAAATTGGTCGCATGAATTCTAAATGTTAGATTAACCAAAAAATACAGCATCGCATGTTTAACACTAGACAAGTAGAAAGTTGTAGTGGAATACTTTTCACGTCTTTCTTAGTAACTTCTAAATTACTCAAGGGAGAAGTTTTCAGATAATTTACAAAACTCCGAAAATATGCCAAAATTTATATAGAGTTGGTCAAGAAAGACACGTAGATTAAAAATATTCTACGTCAAATCAATGTACTGTTAGAAGATTAACAGCAAACCAATTAAACATCAATCTAACCGTAACTTTTAAACAATTAAACTCTTACTCAAATATTAACCACCTACTAAAACACTTTAATTGTATTGACATCAAAAGCTCTTACAACGTTATATTCACAACTGCAGCACTAGTAAAAACTTATAAAGTCTAAGAATACTCACCTTCCTTCATGCTTACAATGCTTTAACCGAATGTATTACAAAGACAATGCTAAATAGTCAGATAATATAACTATCTCAGCTTTCTCCTCTTTTTATATAATAAATGCTTAAAAGTGTTATTGCCATTATCACGATGAAGTAAAAAGCATTTGGTTTCTTCAAATAAAATCATACTAGAGCTAAGAACAACCTAAAATTAATTTCTCTTGAAATAACCGATAACACAACAATACAAACATTCATGCTTTATTCAGGGTTTGAACACAGTTTGAACTCAATATAGTGAGTAGATTTTCATTGTTATTGATAATAGAGAATTTTTCATAACACTACAAAAATACAAACGTTAAATTTCAAATGTTATCTTTCACTGAGCACATGTTTTTAACTGAGAGCGCTAAACTGGTAAATTTAGTGTGAGAATACAGCAAATTTGCAATTACATTTTAATGGCTCTGTAAAATGAGGCAAACATTTTAAAATTATTTTAAAAATTTTTTCATGAATTTTATAATCTGTTCCCCCAAAAAAAATGGATCCCTTCTCACAGACTTCAATGGAAAACGCTTTTACACGTAAGTTCCCATTAACAAACAATGCCTCACTGATAAATCCTAAATTACTTTTTTAAAAACCATAAGTGTGGCAATAATAGAAGATGATTTTTTCAGCTCTTCAGTTAAACCACTAAGCATCACGAATTTAAAATTTTATACAATTTGTTAAGGCATTGGAGGTAACTTGGAAGTTACAATAGTTGTTGTGTTATTGTGCTAATGCAACTGGCAATACAGAGGCAGTAAATCTTTATGCCATAAGAAAGGGCTGCACGCTGTTACTCATTTAGCACTACCTTGTACGTGTAGCTACGGGGCGAGTGAATACAATTGAATTATATACAATTTTACCACGATGTGAAATCATAAATAAAAGATGCGGATAAAAATGATATTTTAAACCACGTCTTTTTAACCTCTTGACGCTCTTGGCTACATATGTGGTCAATTATTTTTTTATAAATATAATCACTATCATTAATAAATAAATTCAAATTATTCTATTTGAGAAGTCAGCTTTAACAGATTCCTTTTTGCCACTGGTACGTGCTTCAGTACTATACATCATCTGCCGCATGTAAAGTGTCGTCGTCGGGATTGGATTTCAACTTTTGGATGGTGCCAGAATGTTGTGAAGAAAAAAAATAATTCAAAAATAAACTTCCAACAGTGCTGTAAGGAGGAGCTTCTGTTCTTGTTTGGTATTGTATAAGTGCTCTGGTGTCAAAATTTGTCATTATTGGTAGTATCATGTGCCTTACATACATTTATATGGTAAAGAAAAGTTTACATTTAGTGCTGATGTACTGAAATTGAACCGTGATTGCATTTTTACCAGAAATATTGATTCTACACTTACAACGTTAAACACTAGCTTTGAATTTTATATCATCATCATCAGTGGCCGTCTAACTATTGGCAGATTCCGAAACATGAGATATTTTCCTTTTTTACGGTATAGGGTTGGCAGTCCTACGCCCAACAGCCATATTAGACTGGGACCTACGGTTTAAAGTGGATTCCGAACCACTACAAACATCCATGCCACCGTCGGGACTCGAACCCGAAACCAGTGGCACCGAGAGCCAGAGCGCCAGTCACTCGGCCATCAAGCCTTCTTGAAGCACCACAAAATTTAATTCTATCAAATTATGGTTCATGCGCAATTGAGAAATTCATAACGCTATCAAGCTTCCTACACTAAAACAGTTTTTGAAAAATCTTTCTACTAAAATCAACGATCTCTTTTTTAACGTAAAGTCAAATCCAACAAATTAAAGTATATGATCCTGATCATAAAATTAAAAGATATGGAAGAATTTTATTATAATTATTTTATGTTTCATTGTTCATAAATCTATAATATTGCCTTTACTATTCTATTCTGTAATTTTCATTTTACACAGCTTATATTTTGTTTTTACCTGAAGATGGCGCTACTGTAGAGCCAAAATTCCCCGTTAAAGAATGATTGGTTAGGTTTGCCGCTCTACGGTCATCTTGCGCTCACGTTAGGCTAAACAGACCAGGACCTACGGTTTCAAGTGGATTACGAACCACTACAAACAGCCATGGCACCGCCGGGACTCTAATCCGAAACCTGTGGTATCGAGCGCTAGCCACTCGGCCACCAGGCCCTTAAGAAACTATTATGTCAATGCGGGTACAGAATTTTTTTCGTTTTCTTGTTGATTTGTTTGTCTCGTTATTGTGTTTCTTATTGAATCGACTTAGGCTAAAATGTATATATATATATATATATATATATATTTTATCTTTTCAAATTGTGGAAGTTGAAAAAAAAAATGTAATGATTCAAGAAATCTTAAACTTTGGAAAATAAATGTGTTCAACTTAAAAAAATTTGTATATTTAGAATTTGTTTTTATGTTTTGTTTTCTTACAGTAACTAAAATCAAAAATAATTATCTACATGGTTTCTATTCTATTTAATAATGTTTATTACAAAAAAAAAAATTGTATTAAGCCCAATTAAACTTTTTGGATCTAGCATAAAATACTTAATAAAATACTTTGAAAAATATTTATCATTGCCTAATGTCTTAGTAGTCAAAAGAACTCAGATTCCTGCCCAAAATTTAGAAATGAATACTTTTTATTTTTATTTTCGATTGCCTGACTTTTAAAATAACAATGACATATGATTAGACAAGCCACTGTTTATAAATCCTTGCAGGAGCAGAATAAAGAAATAAATGAAATACTACATAAACATATCATTATTGAAATATTATATATATTTTGGGTTTAATAAAAAACGCCCAAAACAGAGTGCACATAAAAATCAAGCCAAAACATTATACAGGGGACCAAAACCGGATAAACTCTGCACAGCCAGATTCGTTGTTTGCAAAACATAAAAATTGCCCAAAGAACTGTACCTCTACGACCCATAGTTTTCGAGAAAAATGAGAGAGAAAATGTATGATGTCATATCCGGTTTACGAAAAAAACTTTTATTCGAAACATGAACATCAGTATTTGCACAATTTTAAATAGGAAGATGTTCGAAATGTCCCTCGCGTATATGGAGGCATGCATGCGGGCCTCGTGGAATGGTTGATTGTACACGTTCTAGCATCGTAGTGTCCACAAAAGTAAACGTACTAAGGAGACGAGCAACTAAGTTCATTTCTGAAGTAACAACGCAGGCCGCTGTATTGGGCGTCGGGGTCCTGTTTCGTAGCCACCACGATCTCCAGATCTGACCCCTTTAGATTTCAGCCTATGCGTCCATCTATAGGAATTGATCCAGTTACTTGAGAAATGGACTTAGTCGGTCGTCTCCATAGTGCGTTTACTTTTGTGGAAACTACGGTGCTGATATGAAATATCGAACATAGATATGGAAATGCAGAAAATTTATGGTTTTTTGTTATTTATCAGAACCTAGATGAACCTCGGTGCCACAGGTTTCGGGTCCCGGCGGTGCCATGGATGTTTGTACTTGTTCGGAATTCACTTTAAACCGTAGGTCTCAGTCTAATAGGGCTGTTGTGCAAAGGGTTAACAACCTTACCCCGTAAAAAGAAAAACGTCTCTCGTCTCGTAACCTGCCAGTTGGCAGACGGTTTTGGCCCCCAATGGGGCTGTTGTGCCAATGATGATGATGATGATGATATATATATATATATATATATATATGTAGAAATATTCTAGTTTACATGAAAATTTCATTCAAACATTTGTAGGTAATGCATGTAGAAACTTTAGCTAAGTTTTGACATTAAATCATGTTTATTAAATTATCAAATTAAAATAAAGAGGTATTATAATAGTAGTGCACCTATTACAATCTTGCTTGTCATTCATTACAAAAAGTACTTCAGAATATACTTTGACATTAGACATTATACAAAACATTCACCTGTAATTATATTTCAAGGCTAAAGTACCTCCCAGATTGAAATCAGGAGCCTTTTAACAACAGAATGGTGACAAATAAAATTTAATCAATTTTAATATGTGATCTACCCTTTTTTTTCTTTCTATAAAGAATTTTCCCATTTATGTGTACATTGTCTCTATTGTTAAAAGATCTAGAATTGTCAATTTCAGTCATGAAAACAAACTGCCCAATTCTGAACGATTAGTACTCCAAATAGATCATTAGGTATCTAAAGCATTGAATGATTAAGAGAGGTTTGGTAGGTGAACAAAGCTCCTTGACTGCGAAAATGAATGAGATGATAGATAAGATGCTTTTGGTTAAAGTCCATTGAATTGCTATGCCATTTTTTTATTATTATATAAATATTAAAAATATAATATTAAGTACTTAAAAGATACTAACAAAATTGAAAAAGGTTAAACAAGAAAAAGAGATTAAGGTGAGTCGCCAACAAGAAGGGCTTGCAATACTGATACTTAAAAAAGAGAAGATTATGAAGACACAGCATTAAAAAAGTAAGAACGCCTCTAGGCCTTTTAAAAGGGGAAATATTATAAGTAGGGAGGAATTTTAAGACTGCATTTTCAGTGTGAGGGTGAGAATTGTAAAACTTTTTTTTAGAAATATTAAAAACAAATTGTCGGATACTTCGGAGATGAAAGTGAATGCCAAATATCCTCCTTTCTGAAGTACCAAGAAGAATTCGTACCTTAAGTTCTTTTGTAGTTTAAAAAAGCATAATCCACTCTTCATTAAAAATATTTTGTCTAACTACAAAAATATATTCACAAAGTTACATTTACGACACCCAGAAAGAATATTGGAATGTAGAAAAACACACTTTCCGCATGAAAAAAAAAATAATAGTAAGCTATGCAGACGTTAGCACTTGTAAAATCCAATTGTCCTATTCTAGACGAATAAAGCACCAAATAGATCCAGAAAATCCAGATGAATAATTGTTATGTTCAGACGTGGTTAGGCCTACATTCAGAGAACCAACAAACCTTCTATTTGGAATTAAAGATGAAATGGTGGTGCTTTGAAGTGGGGCCAACTAAATTCCTTATTTATTTTAATACATTGTATAATATATAGCCTCCATTGACAGCAAAACAATTGCATAAAAACGAGTAATAAAAGTACAATAAATCATCGTAACATCTCATTATTTTCTTAATTAATTTTCTTAACTTTGATTTTAGATAAAAAGTTTACATAATTATTCAGACTCAAATAAAAATATATATATATATATAAAAAAAAAATGAGAAATAAGAACAAAACATACCATTTTAAATAAAATATGATAGTGTATATATATAAGCATATTTTGTGTTTGATGTCATTATTTCGTTTAATATTTTACAATTAAAGCTTGGAAAAAAAAATTTCTAGGCGAGTCTATACCAAATAGCAGTATAGGATAATTATATTCCGGCGGTGAGATTCTTCGGTAATTGTTACATAGCAGGATGTTCGATTCAATGGATTGCAGAGTGCTGCAAATAGCTTCGGGAGATTGAGTTTGTTGATGTTGTTCAGGAGCGGCTGGCGATAGTCGGCCCTGAACAGGACTCTGACTATCGTACGGAGAAACCTCCATTTCCATCATGCTGGAAACGCCTGCGTGGATACTCATCACATCACACACGACAGACTTCGTAAATTAATCAGAAACTACTGTCACTTCGCACCAGTCAACAGTCGTCGCAAACTAATCAGAAATTAAGCTAGTATATATAGAATAAAAGCTAGGTTTGTGATCAATCTCACATAAGCAAAAAACTGACTATTAAGATGCAACATGAAAACACCAGTAATCAAGGTCGAACTTCCACTGTCTTCGTAGCTTCCTTGCGTATATAAAACCATTTGAGGAATTACGAAACGAAATGCTTGTGCAAATGAAAGTCTCTTTTTTTTTTCCTTAGCACTTCCTCAAATCCTAAGATCAGAAGTGCATTAACTAACTAACAGCAGTCGAAATAATTACTTACTTGCAAGTTTATCAGCTGAAATTTCTTATATAGAAGATTGAGTTCTTAAAATAGTGGTAGATAGACTTTTGTATAAAGGTTCCTTCAGACAGTGGGCTAAACATGTAACTATGTGATTTCCTTCGATTCTCGTTGTTGTTTTTATGTTCCTTTTCTTTTTTATTACTTATTTTATTTATTGCCTGCCATTGGAAATTAAAAAAAAAAAAAAATCCTTCAGACAGAGGTGTGAAGCATTGACCAATCGCGTTCGCCTGAAATCCACCGTTTCCAGTTTCCCAACTTTCAATTCTCAAATGCTTGCCGCGTTATGTGACTTGGATTGAGCCGACAAGGTTCAAATAGATTTTACCGCTGTTTTTCATGACTTGTTCTTCGGTAGCCGTATAGTGCCTGTTATCTCTGAAATGTTTCTGCCTTTTGACGAAAATAATTACTAATGATTACAATGCATCCTGGAAACAAATTACTACTTACAATCGTAGTTATCTTCCTCCGCACATTAAAATCGTAATCAGGCAGCCAACTCTAGAACTTTGTAGCCTGGTGTGTCTTAGCGTGTCTCTTGTGAAACAACGTTGTTGTAGTTTAATTATTATAAATATTTTGTGTTGTATACTTGTGTTTTGTACTTTTAATTGCCCAATAATATTTCTTTAGTATTAGTTAAATATTTTAATTTGTTATTGTAGTGTTATAAAATAATTAGAATTAAGATTAGTGAAAGAGTTAGGCTAGTTATAATATGCCTATAATGTTTACATATGTTGGCATTTTAAAACTTAGTTGATATTTTTAAATTTACTGTTGAGTATTTTATACATTTTCAGATGCTATAAATTTTATATAATTCTTGAAGAAATTTTCCTATTATACTAGTCTTAAGTTTAAATATTTTATAATCTAATTTTAATTTGTCTTGCAATTTGTATGTGCTGTTCGAGATGATGGATCTGTTCTAACTGTGAAAATAATTAACTCCTGATGCATACCCATCAATATTTCTGAATCAGCCTGTATATTTATCTAGTGACCCTGTAATAAAAAGAAAAACTCCATCTGAACTAAGAAATGAAATATTAAAAATGGATGAAAAAAAATTTACTGACTGGTGTTTAAAAGACATCATTAAAAATTTCGATGATTTCCTGAAAGAATTAACAACAAAGCTAACTAAAGAGTGACTCTTTATAGTGCAAGAAGATGAGTTATTTTATAAACTAAATATATGTAATGGTCAAGCTCCATGGATTAAAGTGTCATTTAAAGAAGACAGAAATTTAAGTGTGACTACATGACATAGCAAAATAGCATTGGATAATAAAAGTCTTATTTATATTTTACAAGAAAACAAGTGTGACAGATGGACCAAATTTGATTGCTTATTAAGTACACTCGGGAACTATGAAGAAAAAAATGTCTGCATTGAAGTCAAATTGAACTATGCCTTAAATTTTCGTCAGGTATTAGAAAACGGAAAGAGAAAGAAGGTAAGTACTGTTTTATTATTGATGTTCTAATTGAACAAATTAATAATTTGATTTTGACTAAAATTACATATTCCACAAATTATCTTCTGTTTGCTAGTAAATTTTTTTTTCAGTTATAATTGCAAAACTTGCACCTAAATTATCACAAAATGTTTTATTTGCTTTATATCTATTTAATGAAACAAACATAACTGCTTTAAAGAGTGAACAAAATGGAAAAACAGCAGTATTTATTGATTTTATATTAAAATGGTGGAAAATAGTTAATTTCAATTATCCTCAAAAAGATTTCAAATTGAATGATAACTTATGCAAACCAATAGAAAGTGTTAGGGATAGCAATGTGATGTTTTTAAAAAAGATTTAAAGCTTGGTTTTGCTCTTGGGTCAATTTAAGTTCCTTAAAAGTATCTGAACGAAAAGAATTAGGACTTCTTGGTAGAGATGGTAAACTTACTAAGGAAACACATTTTGCTCTACATTTTACTACGGAATCTTTAATAGAATTGATAAATTATATATTTGAAAAATACAATGTGAAGCATATTTTGTTGGGAAAATTTTAAACAGCTCCATTAGAGGCTCAATATCCACAGTTTTCCCAAGGGGGGGGGTGATTACAATTTACTTTTTTTTTTTTTTTTGTCAGCACGTTTTCGAATACGAAGGTAAATTAAAAATAATTAGTTGGATAGAATTGTATTCTGAAAGAAAAGTGAATTCAAATTAAAAATCTTTTAAATCCAATGAATTCTGTGGACAATCCAACATTCTATAAGTTTTATACAAAACATTTAATTCACATGACGATGACAAAATGAATATAAGTGAGAAAGCAGTTTTAATTTACATAGGAGGATTTGTAGGTAGGCAAGTTTGCAAGAAAATTAAGTGTAAATTATGTTGTGAGTTACTAATTTCAGATAAGAATCTAGAATATGAAATAGATAATTGTGAAATTAAGAATATTTAAGGATTATTAACGGTGGTAATTTAAAATGGCGTACATAATTTGTTGACATCATTGTTCAAACATACTTAATATTTTCAAACCTTATTAGCTATAAATATGAAGGTATATTTTTAGAGTGCAGAAATCAAAAATCTTTTTTAGAACAATTAGTTTTTGAAAAGTTGGGTTTTATATCTTTAATTCCAGTCGCCAACAAGAAGGGCTTGCAATACTGATACTTAAAAAGAGAAGATTATGAAGACACAGCATTAAAAAAGTAAGAACGCCTCTAGGCCTTTTTAAAAGGGGAAATATTATAAGTAGGGAGGAATTTTAAGACTGCATTTTCAGTGTGAGGGTGAGAATTGTAAAACTTTTTAGAAATATTAAAAACAAATTGTCGGATACTTCGGAGATGAAAGTGAATGCCAAATATCCTCCTTTCTGAAGTACCAAGAAGAATTCGTACCTTAAGTTCTTCTGTAGTTTAAAAAAAAAAGCATAATCCACTCTTCATTAAAAATATTTTGTCTAACTACAAAAATATATTCACAAAGTTACATTTACGACACCCAGAAAGAATATTGGAATGTAGAAAAACACACACTTTTCCGCATGAAAAAAAAATAATAGTAAGCTATGCAGACGTTAGCACTTGTAAAATCAATTGTCCTATTCTAGACGAATAAAGCACCAAATAGATCAGAAAATCCAGATGAATAATTGAATAATTGAATAATTGTTATGTTCAGACGTGGTTAGGCCTACATTCAGAGAACCAACAAACCTTCTATTTGGAATTAAAGATGAAATGGTGGTGCTTTGAAGTGGGGCCAACTAAATTCCTTATTTATTTTAATACATTGTATAATATATAGCCTCCATTGACAGAAAAACAATTGCATAAAAACGAGTAATAAAAGTACAATAAATCATCGTAACATCTCATTATTTTCTTAATTAATTTTCTTAACTTTGATTTTAGATAAAAAGTTTACATAATTATTCAGACTCAAATAAAAAATATATATATATATATATAAAAAAAATGAGAAATAAGAACAAAACATACCATTTTAAATAAAATATGATAGTGTATATATATAAGCATATTTTGTGTTTGATGTCATTATTTCGTTTAATATTTTACAATTAAAGCTTGGAAAAAAAAAAAATTTCTAGGCGAGTCTATACCAAATAGCAGTATAGGATAATTATATTCCGGCGGTGAGATTCTTCGGTAATTGTTACATAGCAGGATGTTATTCTCTGTTTGTGGTGACACAACAGAGCCGCTTTTATATGAGTATGCAGAAGGACGTTTGTAATTTTTAAATTTCATTTAGCGCTCAATGTTGACAGAAATCTGCACAGAATATGCCTAAGTAATTGTAATTGTAAAGGTCACGAATTACATTTCGTGCGCAGCAGCCTGAATCTCCTGTTGTTTAAATAAGAGGCTAAGTGAATTGCGCCCTTTGATTTTGTATATCATTAAAATTAAATGTGAACTGAACTTTTAGACTAAAACACGTTTTTGTATACTACATTTGAATAAAAGTAAAAGCTGTAATGTAAAAAGATAAGCTTTCAATTGAGAAGACACAAGTTGTCAACTTCCATCCGAAATGCTCTACTAGCCTATAACTGTAAAAGATGGCTAACTAAGTTCAAGGGGCTAATCCTACTGATGCAAAGAAGATATTGAAGATAAAATACAAAAATGTTATAAATTAATTTGTAATCAGGAATGCTGTAATCGATAAGCAGAAATTAAGGAAAATATTGAAAAATGCGTGATTTGAAAAATGAGGGAGCTAGTTAAATATCTACGACCATTTTTCAACAAAACTTTAAAATACAATTAATATAAGAACAAAAAAAAAAAAAAAATGACTTGTTAGAAAATATTTTTTCACCTATGGAGACGTATAAACAGACTGTGATCTTGTTCTATTTTTTTTTCAACATTCTTTTCGATTACAATATCGCCATCTGTGTTGTCCTTCTTCACCAACACTAAATTTAGAAAAACAACATCCACTCAGAGTGATTTTGAACTGATTATTAGAGTTAAAACTAATCACACGGTAACTTAGATCTTAACATTTTTACAGTTCAGTTTTACAACGGTTACAGTAACAGAGCCGACGCCTAACTGGGTCGGGATTAGATTAGGAATTTCAAGCATACGTACATGCAAACAACGGACTCAAATTCAATATGTACTGATTCTCTTGTTCTTCTGTGAGTTCCCTCAATATGATT
>BPLR01019453.1:5000-42454 GCA_021605095.1 Caerostris extrusa | reverse complement strand
TCTCTCAAAAATTAAAATCTTTGTATTTGGGAAAAAATACTTTTAAATAATTTTTCAATAAGATTCTATCGAAAATTCTATCAATAAAAATTCTGTCTTTTTCATTTCTAATAAACATTCTATCTATCTTCTATTTAAAAATTCTATCTTCTAATTCATCATCATCGATATTTTTGGTTCGATGTACGTCATTATGTTTATGTGCCTCTTTGATATACCTAGAGATTGCAATAGCGGTATCTGGGATACCGAATACAGGTATATTGAGCTATTTGTACAATTTTGTAATACCATTTTTTCGGTATTTACTAGAAATTTAGAATTCTTATCTGTGAAATATTATTCTATAACAAATTCTTATTCTATTCTCCACAAACCTATACACATTCAGAGGAATTCGGTACAGTTATCGAAGATTATGACACTTAGGTCGATAGTGAGAAAAGGAATTGTCTCTTTAACAAAAATTAAATTGGCGATAACTAAAAAAATTCAACAAACAAATACAATACAAAAATCAGCTATATCCAAAACAATCAGACGAGAAATAGATTTATTTGAAAGAGGAGGGATTTAGAGGGTATAATTGAAAAAGTATATCGCGCATTGCTAACAGTACCACCCACTAGCGTAGATGCTGGAAAGAGCGTTTTCGACAGCTGGTAATTTTTGCACAAAATTACTTTCCAGGCTTAATGATAGTACAATTGATGCATTATGTTTTTAAGTTCCCATTTCAAAAATTTGCAATAGTACCACAGACTGAATAATGATATTTACGCTTTTTTGTCATTTAAATAAATAAGATGTTCCTTTACTTTTTTGTGATTCTTTATATACTGTTATAATTTATAAGTTAACATTTTTTTTTGTGATATTTACATTCTCTAATAAAACTGGCAAATAAAACAAAAAAAAACACCTGTGTTTTCTTTCTTTTTCTAAAATTTCTACTACCGGTATTAAAACCGATATCCAGTAGTAAGATCTAAGAAATACCGAATACCGCTATTGAACTTTTGGTCCGATATTTTAATCCTAGATATACCACAAACATCCCACCTAGATGACAATAAGAGGAGTTTATCTTCTTTTGGGGTTTTAGATCTTCGTATAAACATTTGCGTGTTACCTATAAGAAAAAAGGAAGTTTCACCAGGTAGACCAATTACCTATAATAAATGGCTGAAAACGCTTTTGCAATTGCCACCGAATATTCTCGCTTATGAAAGCAGTGATTGTCTGTTATAAATTATCTTTTATTTAATTTTAATTAGTACAGCATGATTGGTTGAGAAGTTTGAATCAGTGTTGATTAATTTTTAAAAAAATCATAATGATTTTTTTTTTAAATATTTTTTCGTTTTAATTTTTAGGTTACACAAGAGAATAGATTTTAATTTAAAAATTCAACATTTGCATAAAAGTTTTATAATTTCTAAATAAAAAAAAAATACCATACTTTCTAAAAAATGAATTTTAAGAAATGTTCATAATTTAATAAAAGAACGCAAAAGATTATTTGTTTTTGTTTAATATTAAACGAACCTAAATCTCTCAAGTTGTTTTTATATTTTTAAGTTTTTCTATATTCCTTTTTCTTTCAATTTTCTAAAGTATACTTTAGAATCACGTAATTTTTTATTAAATAATTTTAAACTGCAAATGTGTTCAAAAAAGAATCAATCATAATAAACCAAAGCGAAAATTAATTAATTTTTTCCGACATTCTTCGTTCAAAACGCATATTATTATTAAAACTTCTAAAGCACAGTGAGTTGCAATACGCAAGATTTCTGTTGAATTTTAGTTTTAAACTAAGTTAGTTTGTAATATTCTGAAATTTTTTATTCTGTAAATGAATTTAATCTTACATTTTCTTAAGATACATTATTTTGCTTTACATTCTTTCAAGGATTAAAAGAGAGTTATAAATGTATAAACAGTTTCCTTTGTAGAAAGTCTAACTATCAGTTTTAATATTTTTAAGGTTATAAGACTAATAAAAGTATAAAAAGGCATATAAATCTTATAATTAAACCTTCTAGTGCAAAGTGAGTTTACATTCCTTAAGAATTAAAAGAGCGCTATAAATGTACGAAAAGTTTCCTTTGTAGAAAGTTTAACTATCAATTTTAATATTTTTAATGCTTTTTAATGGAGTTTGACTTATAAATGATTAAGAATAAAGAAAGAATAAAGAATAACAGTAAATTACTAAAATCTTCAATGACAAACACAACTATAAATTAAACTTTTTAAATTAACATTTTTCGAAAATTAAAAACAATTTTTACAAAATTCTTCAAATCCTAATTTTTCAATCTCATTATAATTATTTGTAGTTTATTTATTTATCTCAAACTTAAAAGGTAGTTGATTCCACTTTTTAAATCACTTTTATCCGGTATATAATATTAATTATCCTTAACTTTCACTGTGAGGAAGTCATCATTATTTTTAATTAAAAAGCGCCAATCATGCAGGAGAGAAATCCAACGGTAAAGAAACTTCATTGAATCCTGACTTTGAAACACAACGATTAAAAACATTTTGTCACGCCTTTGAACAATTAATCTTTGGTATTCTGTAGCTAAATGAAGAATTCAATATCGTGACGTTAAATACTGCTCACCACACCTATTTATTTTTAAAATTAATGGTGTGTGATTAATCGTTTGGTGTTCGAACTTATTAAAAAGTAATGTTTTCAGTTACAGAGATAAATCATTCATTAGATTTCTATTTTGTGGTACAATATGACATGGTTTGAAATATGAAGATTTTGTTTTCAATGTTTTTGTTGTTCTTTACAATTTGACTTTTTCATTAGCATTTTAGACATTTAACTCGAAGCTTGTTAAGGTCATTGGCATGTATGCGGCCGTTTAAAATGATTTCAAGTGAAAAAGCATTAAAAAATATCGAAGCATTATTTACTACACATAAGATAAATCATTCATTAGATTTCTATTTTTGGTACAATATGACATAATTTTGAAATATAATTTCGTTTCTTTTTCAATGTTTTTGTTATTCCTTTCAATGCTTTTGTTGTTCTTTTCAATTTCATTTGATTAACTTGTCAATATGACTTCATTAGCCTTTTGGGCATTTAACCCCAACTTTGCTATTGACATTGGCACGAATGTGTGTTTTTAAAATGATTTCAAATGAAAAAAACAGCAAAAAAACGTCAAAGCGTTATGCATTACACAGAGTTATAGAGATAAATCAATTTATTAGATTTCTATTTTGTCATACAATACGACATAATTTTGAAAATGAAGATTTGTTTGTTTTTCCTTTCAATGTTTTCGTTTCAATTTGACTTGAAAACATATTATTAAAATTCAGACTAGTGTCGAAGAAGATCTGTTGTCGATTCGATTATTTAATTCATGAATTCTTTTCGATCTTGATAAACAAATATTCGGATGAATTATTTAGAATTCAAAAGCATCAATAGCCATCAACTGTAACTCAAATGTATTAACAAAACCAAAAAATGAGTTACAATTCAAGAATATAAGAATACTATTTATAAAGGGGCCTGAATGGGCGAGTGGCTAGCGCTCTGCCACTCGGTACCTCGGTTTCGGGTTCGAATCCCGGCGGTGCCATGGATGTTTGTAGTGGTCCGGAATCCACTTTTAAATCGTAGGACCCGGTCTAACACGATCGTAGAGCATTGTGGAGAGTGACATATTAAAAATGAGGAAAAAAATAACTGTTCATATGTATAGTGATTAGAGAATTATAGTCCTTGTTGCTTCACATCCCCATATACCACTTCATTCATCATTACTATTTATAAAGAATATTCCGATCCTGAAGAAAGAATGGAATACTTCCGATCAAAACAATTAAAAAAAGTGCTATTGATAGTAAGACCAGTAATAAAGAAGTTATGCTGGAAATTAGATGCATAACTCATGGATTCATTTCGGTCTTAATAAAAAAAAAAAAAATTGAATGAATCGTTTAGAATTTAAAGCATCACCAACTCTAATGCAAAAATGAGTTACAATTCAAGAAGACTATATATAAAGAATTATGAATGTTCTGACTCTGACTGAAAACTTCCGACCAAAACAAAATACAAAAGTATTATTGAAAGTGAGACCAGTGTAAGAAGATCTGTTGGAAATTCGATTAAGAAAAGTTTCGATGAATATTTTAGAATTCAAAGCATGCATAGCCACCAAATCTAATAAAAATGTGTAAACAAAACAAAAATCTAGATACAATTCAATTAGTGATTCCAATTCTAGCTCAGAATAGGAAGCCGCAAAAGACAGAAGCTGCAAAAATCAAAACATTCCACCAAAGTTCCGGACCTAGAAATCTGGCTGGAAATTATAAGGCACTGTTCTAAAAATAGAACATAAAAATTCCCCACTATGTTATAACAAAAATGCCTACGATGAACTCATTATATTTTTGAAATATGTAAATAAATGTATGAAATGAATGTTCGTTCTAAAGTTCAAAGGTCACTTATTAAATTCCTTCTATTAGCTCACACTCTCCCTATATATATCTTGTTCAAATTTTCAATCGTTAATAAAATACTTTTTTATTCATCCACTCAAGTTCAAATAAATTTTTTTAACTTGTAGTGGATGACACTGGATGTTAATACAGTTTTTTCAAATATTAATTCACTAATTAAATTTAATTAATTAATTTTAGTTTTTTAAGATGCTAGTTGCATATATATACCAATAGAGGGCGCCAGATAAATTTAAAAAATGATGAAAATTATTTATAAATGACTTTCTGCAATAGAGTGAAAAAAAGTAGGAATTGACTTAAAAATTTTTTTTTTTTTATATTACTTGTTTTTTGTGTATACTTATTATTTTCACATTTTTTTTACTTACTGAACTGTTAAGAATATTAAATGAAACATCTTAATAAAATTAATTAAATCAATCTTATTCAATATGAAACATTTATGCCTGGAAAAAAAAAATCATGTGAATCTTTTAGAATTACATGAGGTTAAAACCATACATTTTCATGGTATAGGGTGTGAATGGTGGCCAAATTAGAGTTCTAAAACTTGCAAACGAATTAGAGTTATTTGCAGTCCATCGCAGCCAGCGAGCAAACGTTACGCTGAAATTTGTGGCAATTCAGGAATTTCCATTAAAACTCCTAGAACCCTCTGGTTGTGAATCTTAAAATACATTGGTAATATTAATGACAGCAGCTCGCAGCCGTTGCGTTACCATTCCGAGAACCATTGTAAAAGTGCTTTCTGCGCGATTAGAAAAGAGCGAGCGTTGAAGGTAGAACTTTTCCAAGATTATTATTCGTGTGGGAATTCGGGATACTTTATGGCTTTGCGTGCGGGATCGGATAGCGTATGCGCTGTTTGTTGTTGGATAGTGTGAATATTAAGTTAGTGTGAAGAAATGTGACTTCAGATTCATGGCGCTAATTTGACAAGTTAATATACCGGTGAGTAATAGCCAAACTCCACGTTCTGCTACTTTCTGTCTTTCGTTTTTTTTTCTTTCATCGTTTTCTGTATTTTCTGCGTTTTGTTTGGTACTTTAAAAATCCGAGTTTTGGGATTATGATGAGAAAATGTTGAACGTGATCCATGAAATATGAACTGGAGTGTTTTGAAGGATATTGCTGCAAGTTTCTGCACTATTTTATTTGGTTTCTGTACTGACTACGTCATTACACTAAAAAATTTGATTCCATTTTTATAGTTTCAGTGTTGGTTTGGTTTGTCGCTCTACGGTCATTTTGTGCATACTTTTGGCTAATTAGACCGGAACCAGGGGTTTAACGTGGATTTCGAACCACTAACGAACATCCATGCCATTAGTAAAGATTCGAATCTGGGGTGGCCTGAATGGTTGTCAATGGTTAGGCCGCTTACTGTTTATCGGGGGAGATGTAGATGAAGTTTTGCAACTAAATTTTGGAAGAACACAACAAAATGGCACTTGAGGGTTTTACAACCTCCTTCTTGATTATAATGAAAGGATATTCCAGTCTACAGATTTACTGTACCCATCCCCGGCAAAAAAAAAAAAGGCTTTCCGCTTGACATTATTTGTCTAGTTTCCAATTGTTGATCCGGTCTTCTAATACACTATTCACAAGGCAGAAGCGAAAACTCAAATCAAGCAAAACTCAAATAAGCAGAGTCGAGATGTAAGTTCCCTTGTATATGTTGGGTATGGGTAAGTTATTTTTAAGCAATTATTCCGTTTGGAAGGAGGGTGCTCATCTTTCTGATTGATTATTAGAAATTTTGTGATAGTCTTTGTTATATATGGTTGCAAAATGTGAACGTTGTGTATCTGGTTCCAGTAATGTGCGCTGGATAACATTGAATTTGCTACATATCTTTCATTACATTATCGATTGATTTTAATTAAAAGCATTCTAACATTTATATAAAATATGTAAAAATAATAACAAATATATACAAAACAATATATACGCTATTAAAATTTTAAAAAATAATTTAACAATTTCTTTTAATTAATTATATAATTGATTTGATACTTCCTAATTATAGCGTCAAGGAAATGGTTGATCTTATATCTTAACACAGCGTTTGTTTTGTTAAAAAAATACTTTTAAATATATATATATTTTTGAAATTACGGCTCAATTAAATTAAATCAGAAGTTTGAACACACATTCATATGATACTCACTTTTCCACAAGTGAATAACACCCTTAAATTTCCAATTTAAACACTTATTTTTTTTTTATATTACTTGTTTCTGCTAGGGTTTTATAAAATAAACCATTTCCTTTTCATTTAGATACGTTTCTAAATGATTTTGTACATCAATTCCGCGTCGTTTTGTTCCGTCATGACTCTTGCCCATTTGGGCACTATTTTCGGATTAGATGGCGACTGCAACAAGGACAGCGAGGATTTTCGACGAGTAGAGATTCAATCCATCAATGCGTCCGGCGGATAAAAATCTTCGTTAACACGTTTGCCAACTATCCGGCAGCTCCCCTGTGTGCAATTATCCATCTCGCGTTCGGAAAGTTGAGTGTAGCGCCCGGACAGTTACACTCGTACTATTTTAAGGACTTTCAGGAGTTGGAAAATAGTGGATGATTTGTGTAGCTTGCTTTTCAGGTGTTACTGCGCTGGTGCATTTAATAAATGCAACAAAAGTGCTTTTCTCTGTAAGTCCAAATAAAAGCCCGATTTAAAGGAATTTTGTTTTTTTAATTTAATTTTTAAAAAATGAGCTGAAAAAGGAGACATATACACTCAAGAGCCAAAACATTATGACCACCCCTAAATTTTGCAATGAACTCGCCTGGATGACGTGGAAGGCACGTGATCAGGTGGAAGTGGTATTTAACTGGCATTAAGTGGTGATATTAATCCATGACAAGGCGGGTTGTGTTGCGCGCCAAAGGTGGGCCAACTTGTTATTGACAGGTGGTCATAATGTTTTGGCTCTTGAGTGTATTTTATTTTTATTTTTGCACCAATAATTTGACTGTGTTGTCATTTTTTTTTTTTGCTTCTAACGAAAAAGAGTATATTTAAACTTATTTTTTGTGCAATTTTTTCCGTTTGATGTTTTTTATAAATTTTATTTTGCGAGATATTTTTATACAATTATTTTGTATGATGCTTTTGTGCGATTTTTTTATACGATGATTTGTGAGATATTTTTGTACAATAATTTTGTATGATATTTTTGCGTGATTATTAAATTTTTTTTGGTACTAATTTGACTCGTATGGGCTTTTTTTTTTTGCGTATGATGTTTTTGAGGTTATTTTTTTGTAATGTTTTTCTGCGCGATATTTTAATTTTTTTTTGGTACGAATTTTATTCGTATGTGCGACTTTATCGTATGGTGTTTTGTGTGAATTTTTATGATGCTTGTAGTGCATTTTCTTTGATCTTTTTGATGCAAATTTTTTTTTCATATGATATTTTACATTTTGTGTGCGTGAATTTTTTACAAAAAAGGCCGAAATTTTAATCAGAAAATTATAATTAATAATAGCATAAAAATAAAATGTAACTATTTTCCAGTATAGAAAGGGAAAAAAAAAGAGATAATAACTGAAAAGCTACTAGCAGATCGCACAGAAGGATCACGAATGACTGAGTTGCTTTACATTTGTTGCGCGTGAATTTTACCCAAAAAAAGTATGAAATTTGTATCAGAAAATTATAATTATTAATATAATAATAATGATAGAATAAAAATAAAGTGTAACTATTTTCCAATTAAAAATGGACAAAATAATAAGATAATAACTGAAAAGCCACTAGCAAATTAAAACCTGAAGGCATCTGAATAACGCATATGTACACAGAATAAGCCCATTTCCACTGATTTGTTTTACATTTTTTATGCGTGAATTTTACACAAAAAGTTTGATTTTTTTATCAGGAAATTATATTTAATAATAGAATAATAATAATAGAACAAAAATTAAAAATGCAACTGTTCTCCAGCAAAAAAAAAAGGACATAAAAAATAAGATAATAACTGAAAATTTGATGAAATGGAATTCTAATTCGGTTACTTAGCAACGACTTCTAACAATTGAATTGACAGCAGGCGAAAAATGTGCGTAATTATACAGTTTTCATTTCCTGATTACTTAATGCTTTCGGACGTATCCAATCCGCAAATTAGGGTGGGTGTAGCCAATTATTTAAAACCGTTACGCAACATGAAACGGAATCCAAAATAGCCGGGCTTGAGTTAAAAGCCAATTTGCTCTTTTACATGGAGATTAAGTAATTATTGTTAATTTCATACAAATGTTCAGATTTAGAACTTTGCTAAATGTTCAGTCCAAAAACATGGTTTTCGGTTTCGTAGGTTATGTAAATGTAGTTTCTGGGAACTTAAAGTTGATGTTAAAGAAGCGTAATGTATTAATATCACGTATTGTACGACAATTACGTTTAAAAAATGATCCATTATCTGATTCGCATTGCTTTTGTGGCGTATGCTATGTAAAGCATTTGCTATGTACAGTGCGAAACATTTACATGCATTTATTTATCTTAATTCAATAATGTTTTGTTGTACATTAAGGGTCTAAGCCTAGTATATATCACACAGGTGTATTTCATTTTCTTTAACGTGAAGAAAACTCATACCAACTTTCCTACTATACCCATACTTTCTACTCCTACTATAAGTTTAAGATGTGAGGGACCTTTAGCAAACTTGTCTGTGGATGAGAAAAGTCGTGTTACCATAAACCACGATCTTTCATTGGTTCCCGTGAAATGAACGATAAAATGCTTCATGCAATGGAGCTATTAAAGATAAAAGGTGGAAGAGCGCACGTAGAGTGGTAAGTAGAGTTCGATATCTGAGTGGTAACTGCAGTTTGATTTCCTTTGAAATTGACAAAGCTAGCCGTTTGATAAGAACTTAAGAGGTAAATTGTCCACCAAATCATTAGAATTATATTTTTATAAAATAGACTAGAGCGTTGGACGTAGTGCTGATAACAATAACCCGTAAAAAGTCAGCGTCACAGAGTCAAGTCAGACATCTGCCTACGGGTGCTCCATCACAATAGAAGCTGCCTCCCCCTTTTCTTCCTGCCTTCCTTCCTTCCTTCCATGCAACCACATAGATTCATGGACTTGTTTTTAATCTAGATGTTGCAGTCTACCAATAGGGTAAGAATCATTCCAAACTGCATTTGTTTTCGCAATATATATAATATGAAATTCATGATTTTTTTACATGCATACTTTAAATTTAAAGCTAAAAATAAGTAAAAAAATCTCAAAATACTTTTAATTCTTTCTGTGTTATTCATAAAAACAAGCAAAGAAATATGTGGTATATTTTCAATATTGTTGTTTTTTTTGAAGCACACAGAATTTGTTAAAATAAAAATAAAAAAAAAACATGTGTATAAATTTTACAAAGTATTTCGAATTCTAGAGTAGGTGTAAGATAATGAAATATTTAATAATGATTGAAGGCTCTTTTTTGGTTTTCTTATAAGATAAAAAATTATATTTTGTAGTTGAATCCAATTTGTTGAACTTCCTTCATCAGCGCAAGTAAACCATAAAAAATAATCCAGCAAAATATTGATTTGTTGATCTTATCCACAGAAAAAAATGGGCATGCTGTTCATTATATTTTACTTTAATGAAAATATTTAGTGTTTCTCTTAAAAATACAAGCAAACAAAATGGAACAAAATATTTTCACGCATAAAATTAAAAACATCCTAAATATTTAACTTATTTTTTTGTACGACTATTCCATTTTTTTTTTGTCTCCTTGGAATTTTTTTGTGTCATGTTTACCTTTAAAATATTATTCTCCATTTTAGTCATATCTGGCATCAGCACAGTTTAATAGTTTAGTTACGGCCACCGAAAGTAATAAACGAAATTTACTTTTAAACTTATGATATTTCCCGCCATTTTTTTATTCTTTTTACTCATTCATATTTTTCAACGTTCTTTTCTAACTTAATTCTTTTCTTTTCCTTTCGCTATCTAAACAAGAAAAGTAAACAAGATGATAAAAAAAACCCTTTCATCCCCATTTCTTCTTGAAGAAGAGGAACATGAACTAAATTTTTCGGCGGGTGAAAATTTCGTATTTTAGAGAGAGAGAGAGAGAAATTGCCCTCTTCAAAAACGGGAGTAAATCAAATTACCTGAGAAAACAGCCCAGTGGAAAAACTCGGGAAAAGAGCATATTCTGTTTTTAGTTGTTCTTGTTGTTTATTTTTTATTTTTGCTGCTCCATTAAGAGTACGAATTTGTGCTTGAATTTACGCCTTCGTCTACAATAAAGAGAAATTCTGTTGCATTTATCTCGTTCTGGCTTGCCAACTTCAGTATCGAAGAAAGGGTAGTCGTTTTTTATTTTTACTCACCCCCTCCCACCCCACTCTAATGGAAAACGTTCTGCATTGTGACGAATCACACTTTGTGAAAATGGAAGGCTATTCCAGCAGTGCAGGGGAGCAGACAGAATGGAGAAAAGTTGATTTTCTATCATTCTACAAAGTGCTCCATTGTGATGCCGGCTCAGTGTGCAGATCTAATCTTGAAATTTTGGAATGGTGTGCGAAATTGTTTCCCGATTAAGTTGAGATAGTAGTTGTTTAGATGAAAAGCTGTAAAAACAAATGAAGAGTCTACTGATTGCATCGTTACTGCCCCAAATAGGATTTAAAGTTCTTTCTTCATTTTGTTTTTTTCCTATAAAGTGTTTGCTCATCAAAAATACAAAGCATTTAATAGGCGAAATAACTACTTTTTGTTTAACTTAAAGAAAAACTTTCATGTTTAAATTAAAGAAATCAGGAAATTATCTAGGCGCTTGAAACTTAATACCAAATAGAAAAGTACTGTATAACACTTTCCTTCTAATTATGAATTTTATGAATATAATTTTGTAAGTTACTTCATAATTTGCTTGTTTAATTAATATATGAAAGCAAATTTTTGCAAACAAAAGCAATTAGTTAACATTTAAAAAAATTTCCGCCTATTTTAAACAATTAATAAACACCCACCAGCTAAAATTCCTTTAAAACCATTGCAGCCATTCTAATTCTCGTAACAAGTTGAGAAGAACAGTGGCTGCTCTAGTAGCTTTGATAAATTGCAGAGATCTTTCACGGTCAGATGTATGGAACTCATACGGATATTGACACCAACTCTTGTGGTGAGCACCACGATTTATCATTTACGATCGGTTTTTGGTGGTTCCTATAATAGCGAACGTTTCGCAGCAGACCCGAAATTGAGATTGATCGGAAACTGATATTGAAAAAAAAAAAGTGATATCAATTGAGGAAATGGATTGCTTTGATAATACACTTGTGTAATGGAATTTTTTTCGGGTATTTTTTTCATTTAAATATGAATGTGTTTTATCTACATTGATAAAAGGAGGATAATTGGATGTGTTATATTAATAACAATTGATAAGAGGTGTTTTTAGATTTTTAAAATTTCATATTCACTTTACCTCAAACTCAAAAAACTAAAAATTATTTAATTTTTTTTCTGTGCTATTCATAAAAATAAGCAGATAAATATATGGTATAATTTTTCAACATTGTTGTTTGAAGCACACAAAAGAATTTCTTAAATTATAAACGTGTATAGATTTAACATACTAATTAGTATTTTAGAATAGGAATAAACAATGAAATTTTTAATAATCATTGAACATTCTTTTTAGTTTTCTTATAAGATAAAAAAGTTATTTTTTTGTAGTTGTATCTAATTTGTTGAACTTCATTTATTAGCACAAGTAAACCATCAAAATATTTTCAG
This sequence comes from Caerostris extrusa, assembly GCA_021605095.1. Taxonomy (NCBI): domain Eukaryota; kingdom Metazoa; phylum Arthropoda; class Arachnida; order Araneae; family Araneidae; genus Caerostris; species Caerostris extrusa. The sequence goes on along the minus strand of BPLR01019453.1, from coordinate 30,141 downwards.
CAAAATATCGACATGTTGATCTTATCCACATTAAAATTTTCGAATGACACCCTGGGGGGGCGAGCTTTTCTCGATTATCCACATTAAAAAAGCACATAAATGTTCATTTAATTTAATTTAATGGAAATATTTCAACATTTCACTTAAAAATACAAGCAAACAACTGGAAGAAAATATTTTCACGCATAAAATTAAAAACGTTCTATAATATTTACCTTTTTTTCTAAGACTATACCAATTTTGGTCTCTTTGGAATATTTTTGTGTCATGTTTACCTTAAAAATATTCTCCATTTTAGTCGTATCAGTTCTCAGCATAGTTTAGTAGTTAAGTTACGGCCACCGAAAGTAATAAACGAAACTTACATTTGAACTTCTGATAATTCCGCCATTTTTTTCTTTTTACTCATTCATATTTTTCAACGTTCTTTTATAACTTAATTCTTTTCTTTTTTTTTTTTTTCACTATCTAAACAGGAAAGTAAACAGGATGTTCCACGTTTCTTCTTGAAGAAGAGGGACGTAAACTAAATTTTTCGGCGACGAAAATTTCGTATTTTAGAGAGAGACGGAAACTGCCCTCTTCAATAGCGGGAGTAAATCAAATTACCTGAGAAAACAGCCCAGTTGGAAAAATTCGTCAAAAGTGCATATTCTGCTTTTAGTTGTAGTTGTTTATTTTTAACCTTTGCTGCTCCATTAAGAGTACGAATTTCAGCATGAATTTACAACTTCGGCCTCAATAAAAAGAAATTCTGTTGCATTTATCTAGCTCTGGCTTGCCACCTTCAGAATCGAAGAAAGGGTAGTCGTTTTTTTTTTTTTTTTTGCTCAACCCCTCCCAATTCTAATGGAAAACGCTCTGCATTGTGACGAATCACAGTTTGTGAAAATGGAAGGCCATTCCCGCAGTGCAGGGAGCAAACAGAATGTAGAAAAGTTGATTTTCTATCATTCTACAAAGTGCGTCATTATGATGCCGGCTCCCTTTCCTGACTGCAGATCTAATCTTGTCTCGGTGCAGACAATTTTCGAATTCGTTTTTCCAGAAAATGGCAAAGTTTCCCGATTAAGTTGAGACAGTTGTTGTTTAGATGAAAAGCTGTAAAAAAAAATGAATAGTCTACTGATTGCCTCGTTCCTACACCAAATAGGGATTTAAAGTTCCATAAAACGAACACAGGAATATGTGGTATATTTTCAATATTGTTGTTTAAAGTGCGCAGAATTTGTTAAATTAAAAAACAAGGCTATAGATTTTCCATATTATTTAAAATTCTAGAGTAGGTGCAAGATAATGAAATTTTTAACATATCATTGAATGCTTTTTTGCAGGTTTCTTATAAGGCAAAAAAAATATTTTTTGAAGTTGAATCCAATTTGTTGAACTTCCTTCATTAGAGCAAGTAAAGAATAAAAAACAAGTCAAAAATATTGACTTGTTGATTTTATCAACAAAAAAGGGGACATAAACGTTCATTTTATTTTACTTTAATGAAAATATTTAAGCTTTCAGTTAAAAATACAACAAAACAATTGGAACAAAATATTTTGTGGTTATTTGTATAAAAATTTAAATGCATCCAATTAAAAATGTCCGAAAATATTTACCTTCTTTTGTACGACTATTCCAATTTTTTCCTTTAGATTTTTTATGCTATGACGACCTTAAAAATATTCTCCATTTTAGTCGTATCAGGCCTCAGCATAGTTTAATAGTAAAGTTAGGGCCACCGAAATTAATAAACGAAATTTACTTTTGAACTTCTGATATTTCCCGAATTTTTTTTTTTTTATTTTTACTCATTCATATTTTTCAACATTCTTTTCTAACTTAATTTTTTCTTTTTCTTTCGCTACCTACACAAGAAAGTAAACAGGATAATAAAAAAATCCTTTCATCCATGTTTCTTCATGAAGAAGAGGAACATAAATAAAATTTTTGGGCTTTGAAAATTTCGTATTTTAGAGAGAGAGAGAGAGAGATAAACTGCCCTATTCAAAAACGGAGTAAATCAAATTACCTAAAGAAAACAGTCCAGTTGGAAAAACTCATCAAAAGAGCATATTCTGTTTTTAGTTGTTGTTTGTTTTTTTACATTTTCTGCTCCATTAAGAGTACGAATTGGTGCTTGAATTTACCACTTCGTATACAATAAAAGAAATTCTGTTGCATTTATCTCGTTCTGGCTTGCCAAATTCAGTATCGAAGAAAGGGTAGTCGTTTTTTTTGCTCACCCCCTCACCATCCTAATGGAAAACGTTATGCATTGTGAGGAATCACACTTTGTGAAAATGGAAGGCCGTTCCTACAGTGCAGGGGAGCAGACAGAATGGAGAAAAGTTGATTTTCTATCATTCTACAAAGTGCGCCATTATGATGCCGCCTCCCTTCCCTGACTGCAGATCTAATCTTGTCTTGGTGCAGACCATTTTTGAATTCGTTTTTCCAGATAGTGTGCAGAAAATGGCGAAGTTTCCCGATTAAGTTGAGATAGCAGTTGTTTAGACGAAAAGCTGTAAAAACAAATGAATAGTCTACTGATTGCATCTTTCCTACACCAAATAGGTATTTAAAGTTCTTTCTTCGTTTCTTTTTTTCCTTATAAAGAGTTTGTCCATGAAAAATATAGAGCATTTAGTTGGACAAATAATTTTTTTCCCCTTAAAAGCTGATTTAAATATCTAGGTCCATGAAACTTAACACCAAATAGGAAAAAAATACCGCTTTTACATTTCATTCTAATTATCAATTTTAAGAATATGATTTTTTATATGCGATTTCATAATCAGCTTTCATAATTAATATATAAAGGCAAAAATTTGAAATAATATTAATAAATGAAATATTAAACTAAATGTTTAGTTGATATTTTTAAAACTTTTGGGCAATTTTAAATATTTTATAACCTCTCATCAGCTAAAGTTCCATCAAAACCATAGCAAACCTTTCTATTTCCTGTAACAAGTTGAGTAGATTGTATTTGTTTTCTTATGAAGCAAAAAAATATTTTTTGAAGTATCCAACTTGCAAGCACAAAAAAATTCCGGCAAAATATCGACCTGTTGAGTTCAAATACAGAAAAAAAATACCATACATTTTCCTTTTTATTTTATTTTAAAAAAATATTTACTTTTAATTTAAAAATACGAGCAAAGAACTAGAATAAAGTATTTTTATGCATAAAATTAAAAGCATCAGAAAATATTTACCTTTTCTTGTACGAATATCTCACTATTTTTACTTTGGAATATTTTTGTTTCATGTTTACCTTAAAAATATTATGCGCCATTTTAGTCGTATCAGGCCTCTCTCATAGTTTAATAGTTAAGTTAGGTTAAGTTACATTTTAATTCTAATTATAACTTTTATGAATATAATTTTAAAATGAGACTATCATAATTAATATATGGAGGCAAAAATTTTTTTCTGATACAAAAGCAGTACTTTGCAAACAAATGCAGTCAGTCAAAATTTTTTTAAATTTCCGCCAATTTTAAGTAACTTATAAACACTCACCATGCAAAATTTATGCATGCAATATATTACATTTCACTTAAAAATACAAGCATACAACTCGAACAAAATATTTTCACGCATAAAATTAAAAACGTCCGAAAATATTTACCCTTTTTTTGAAAAACGACTATTCCATTTTTTTCACTTTGGAATTTTTTTGTGTCATGTTTTCCTTAAAAATATAATTCTCCATTTTAGTCGTATCAGGCCTCAGCAAAGTGTAATATTTAAGTTACGGCCACCGAAAGTAATAAACAGAAATTTACTTTTCAACTTTTGATATTTCCCGCCCTTTTTTTGAATTATTTTTTTTTTTTTACTCATTCATATTTTTCAACGTTATTTTCTAACTTAATTCTTTTTTATTTCGCTATCTAAACAGGAAAGTAAACAGGATGATAAAAAACCCCTTTCATCCACGTTTTTTCTTCAAGAAGAGAAACATAAACTAAATTTTTGGGCAGCAAAATTTCGTATTTTCGAGAGCGAGAAAATGGCGACCCTCTTCAAAAACGGGAGTAAATCAAATTACCTGAGAAAACATCCCATTTGGAAAAACTCTTTAAAAGACTATATTTTGTTTTTAGTTGTTGTTTATTTTTTACTTTTGCTGCTCCATTAAGAGTACGAATTTGGGCTTGAATGTACGACTTCGGCATCAATGAAAAGAAATTCTGTTGCATTTATCTCGTTCTGGCTTGCCATTTTCAGTATCGAAGAAAGGGTAGTTGTTGGTTTTTTTGCTCACCCCCACCCCACTCTAATGGAAAACGTTCTGCATTGTGATCCTTCCCTGACTGCAGATCTAATCTTGTCTCGGTGCAGACCATTTTGACGAATTTCTTTTTTTCAGATAGTGTGCAGAAAATGGCGAAGTTTTTCCCGATTAAGTTGAGACAGTAGTTGTTTAGATGAAAAGCTGTAAAAACAAATGAATAGTCTACTGATTGCATCGTTCCTACACCAAATAGGGTTTTAAAATTCTTTCTTCATTTTTTTTTTCTCTATAAAAAGTTTGTCCTTCAAAAATAAAAGTTTTTATTTGGACAAATAATACTATTGTTTTCCTTGACGAGCTGATGAAAATATCTAGGCCCATGAAACCTAATACCAAATAGAAAAATTACCGTATTACACCTTCAATCTAATTATCAATTTTATGAATGTAATTTTTATAATCGATTTCTTGATCTGCTTTCATAATTATTATATGAAATCAAAAGTTTGAAATAATATTAATAAATGAAATATTAATCTAAATAGTCATTTGACATTTTTTAAGACTTTAGGGCAATTTTAAATATTTTATAACCACTCACCAGCTAACGTTCCATCAAAGCCCTAGCAAACCTTTTTAATTGTTGTAACAAATTGAGAAAATGTGTTTGTTTTCGTATGAAACAAAAATTTTTTTGTAATTTAATCCAATTTACAACCATAAAAAAGCTGTTCCAACAAAATATCGACTTGCTGATCTTAACCACAAAAAAAAAATGGACATAAATTTTTTTTTACCTTTCATTTTTAATTTAATGAAAATATTTAATCTTTAATTGAAAAATATGAGCAAAGAACTGGAATAAAATATTTACACGCATAAAATTAAAAACGTCCTAAAATATTTACCTTTTTTTGTACGACTATTCCATTTTTTTTTTGTCTCTTTGGAATTTTTTTTTGTGTCATGTTTGCCTTAAAAATATTTGCCATTTTATTCATATCAGTAGTTTAATGGTTAAGTTACGGCCACCGAAAGTAATAAACGAAATTTACTTTTGAACCTCTGATGTTTTTAGTTTTTATTTATATTTTCAACGTTCTTTTCTAACTTAATTCTTTTCTTTTTCATTCGCTATCTAAACAGGAAAGTAAACAGGGTAATAGAAAAACGCCTTTCATCCATGTTTCTTCTTGAAGAAGAGAAACATAAACTTAATTTTTTTTTGGGACAAAATTTTATATTTTAGAGAGAAAACTGTCCTCTTCAAAAACGGGAGTAAATCAAATTACCTGAGAAAACAGCCCAGTGGAAAAACTCGTCAAAAGAGCATATTCTGTTTTTAGTTGTTGTTTATTTTTTTTACTTTTGCTGCTCCATTAAGAGTACGAATTTGTACTTGAATTTACGACTTCGGCTACAATAAAAAGAAATTCTGTTGCATTTATCCTCTCGTTCCGGCTTGCCATCCTTCAGTATAGAAGAAAGGGTAGTCTTTTTTTTTTTTCACCCCTCCCCACTCTAATGGAAAACGTTCTGCATTGTGACGAATCACACTTTGTGAAAATGGAAGGCCGTTTCTGCAGTGCAGCGAGCAAACAGAATGGAGAAAAGTTGATTTTCTATCATTCTACAAAGTGCGCCATTATGATGCCGCTCCCTTCTTCCCTGACTGCAGATCTAATCTTGTCTTGGTGCAGACCATTTTCGAATTCGTTCTTCTAGATAGTGTGCAGAAAATGGCGAAATTTCCCGATTAACTTGAGATCAGTAGTTGTTTAGATGAAAAGCTGAAAAACAAATGAATAGTCTACTGATTGCATCGTTCCTAAACCAAATAGGGATTTAAAGTTCTTTCTTTATTTCTTTTTTCCCTATAAAGAGTCTGTCCATAAAAATACAAAGTACTTAGTTGGACAATGTTTTTTTTTTCATGAAAAGCTGATGTAAACATCTAGTCCCATAAAACGTTAATACCAAATAGAAAAAAATATCGTACTACATTTTCCTTCTAATTATCAATTTTATGAATATAATTTTATATGCGACTAACATAAAAAATATATGAAAGGCAAATATTTTCATACAGAAGCAGTACTTTGCAAACGAAAGCAGTTAAGTTAAAATTTTTTTTTTTTTTTTAAATTTTCCGCCAATTTTAAGTAATTTATAAACACTCACCATATAATATTTATGCATTCAATCAAAACCACAACATTTGTTTAAAATTCTTGTAACAAGTTGAGAAAGAGCAATGGTTGTTTCAGAGGATAAAAAGTTCAAAACACCAAAAAGATATTTAAAGTTCTTTCTTCATTTCTTTTTTAAAAATCCCTATGAAGAGTTTGCGCATCAAATAAAAAAAGCGTTTAGTTGGAAAATACTTTGTTTTTCCCTGAGAGCCTAATGTAAATATCTAGGCCCATGAAACTTAATAACAAATTGAAAAAATACTGAATGATATTTTTCGATCTATTATTTTTTATGAATATAAATTCATATGCTACTTTCATAATTAATATATGAAATCAAATATTTGCATACAAAAATAGTTAGTTAACAGTTTTAAAAAATTCTGTCAATTTCAAACAGTTCCTAAACAACTCACCAGCTGAAATCCCAGCAGTCCTTTCTAATTCTCGTAACAAGTTCAGAAGAACAATGGCTGCTTCAGTAGCTTTGATAAATTGCAGATATCTTTCACGGTCAGATGTATGGAACTCATACGGATATTGACACCAACTCTAGTGGTGAGCACCACGATTTATCATTTACGATCGGTTTTTTGGTGGTTCTTATAATAGCGAACGTTTAGGTGCAGACCTGAAATTGAGATTGATCGGGAGCCGATATTGAAAAAAAAAAAAAAGTTATATCAATTGAGGAAATGGATTGCTTTGATAATACACTTGTGTAATGGAATTTTTTCTATTTTTTTATTTAAATATAAATGTTTTATCTAGATTGATAAGAGGTGGATAATTGGATGTATTAGATTAATAACAATTGATAGAGGTGTTATTAAACTTTTTTAAATTTCATATTCAATTGACTGTTTTTTTTTTTTTTTTTTTATAAAATGTCATTTTTTAAAACTGAATTAAACATTTAGTTAAAGTGTAGTTTTTAATTGTTTTTTTAAGTTAAGAGAATTTAAACATTTTTACGAAATAAATTAAAAATTAAATTACACTAAATAAACGAACTTTGGCGGCCTGTTGGCTGAGTGACTAACTCTGATGCTCGATGCCACATTCTTCGGGTTCGCGTTCTGGTGGTGCCATGGACATTGTAATGGTTCAGAATCCACTTTAAGCCATAAGTCCCGGTCTAATAGACTAAATTTACTTTTGAACTTCTGATATTTCCCCGCCATTTTTTATTTTTTACTCATTCATATTTTTCAACGCTCTTTTCTAACTTAATTCTTTTCTTTTTCTTTTGCTATCTAAACAGGAAAGTAAACAGATAATAAAAAAAAAAAAAAACCTTTCATCCACATTTCTTCTTAAATTTTTGGCCGGCGAAAATTTTGTATTTTAGTGAGAGAGAGAGGAGAAACTGCCCTCTTCAAAAACGGGAGTAAATCAAATTACCTGAGAAAACAGCCCAGTGGAAAAACACATCAAAAGAGCATATTCTATTTTTAGTTGTTGTTTATTTTTTTACTTTTGCTGCTCCATTAAGAGTACGAATTTGTGCTTGAATTTACGACTTCGGCTACAATAAAAAGAAATTCTGTTGCGTTTACCTCGTTCTGGCTTGCCACCTTCAGTATCGAAGAAAGGGTTGTCGTTTTTTTTTTTGCTCATCCCTCACCCCTCTAATGGAAAACGTTCTGCATTGTGACGAATCACACTTTGTGAAAATGGAAGGCCATTTCTGCAGTGCAGGGGAGCAGACAGAATGGAGAAAAGTTGATTTTCTATCATTCTACAAAGTGCGCCATTATGATGCCGCCTCTCTTCCCTGACTGCAGATCTAATCTTGTCTCGGTGCAGACCATTTTCGAATTCGTTTTCCAGATAGTGTGCAGAAAATGGCGAACTTTCCCGATTAAGGTTGCGATAGTAGTTGTTTAGATGAAAAGCTGTAAAAACAAATGAATAGTCTACTGATTGCATCGTTCCTGCACCAAATAGGAATTTAAAGTTCTTTCTTCATTTTCTTTTTTTCCCTATAAAGAGTTTGACTATAAAAAAAAATATAAGAATTTAGTTAAAAAAAAATTTTTCCCTCGAAAAACAGATGTAAATATCTAGGTCTTGAAACTTAATACCAAATAGAAAAATATACCTTATTACATTTTCATTCTATTTATCAATTTTATGAATATAATTTTATATGCGATTATCATAATTTACTCCCATATTTAATATATATAATACAAATATTTTCCTACAAAAGTAGAACTTTTCAAACAAAAGCAGTTATTTAACATTTTTTTTTTTTTTTACTTTTCTGCCAATTTTAAGTAATTTATAAACACTCACCATGTAAAATGTATACATTCAATCAAAACCAAAGCAATTATTTCAAATTCTTGCAACAAGTTGAGAAGAACAATGGCTGCTACAATATGTTTTAATAAATATTTTTTTCCTGAAAAGCTGATAAATCTAGACCCACTAAATTTAATGCAAAATAGAAAAAAAACTGCCTCAGCTACAATTTCATTATAATTATTAGTTTTATGAATATAATTAGATAGTCGTATCGGGCTGCATCATTTTAGTTAGAGAAATATGTGGTATAATTTTTTATCATTGTTGTTTGAAGCACCCAAAATAATTTGTTAAATTAAAAGTAAAGACTTAACATACTATTTAAAATTTTAGAATAGGAGAAACAATGCAATTTTTAATAATCATTGAAAGCTGTGTTTCTGTTTTCTTATAAAATAAAAAGCTATTTTTTGTAGTTGAATCAATTTGTTGAACTTCTTTCGTTATCGCGATAAACCATAAAAAAATATTTCCACAAAATATTGACTTCTTGATCTTATCCGCAGTAAAAAATGGACATAAATGTTCATATTATTTTACTTTACTTAAATGAAAATATTTAATCTTTCCGTTAAAAATACAAGCAAACAACTTGAACCAAACATTTTCAGCATAAAATTAAAACTGTCCAAAAATATTTTCCTATTTTTTTGTACGACCATTCCATGTTTTTGTCTCTTTGGCATTTTTTTTTCATGTTTACCTTAAAAATGTACTCCATTTTAGTCGTATCAGGCGTCAGCATACTTTAGTAGTTAAGTTACGGTCATCGAAAGTAATAAATGAAATTTACTTTTGAACTTCTGACATTTCCCGCCCTTTTCATTTATTTTTTTTTTTTTTGCTCATTCATATTTTTCAACGTTCTTTTCTAACTTAATTCTTTTCCTTTTTCTTTCGCTATCAAAACAGGAAAGTAAACAAGAATAATAAAAAAAACCTTTCATCTACGTTTCTTCTTGAAGAAGATGAAGAGAAGAGGTTTCTTCTTGAAGATAAACTAAATTTTTCGGCGACGAAAATTTCGTATTTTAGATAAACTGCCCTCTTCAAAAACGGTGTAAATCAAATTACCTCAGAAAACATCCCAGTGGAAAAACTCGTCAAAAGAGCATTTTCTGTTTTTAGTTGTTGTTTTTATTTATTTTTTACTATTGCTGCTCCATTAAAAGTACGAATTTGTGCTTGAATTTACGACTTCATCCGCAATAAAAAGAAATTCTGTTGTATTTATCTCGTTCTGACTTGCCACCTTCAGTATCGAAGAAAGGGTAGTCGGTTTTTTTTCCTTAACCCCCGCTCCACTCTAATGGAAAACGTTCTGCATTGTGTCGAATCACACTTTGGGAAAATGGAAGGCCATTCCTGCAGTGCAGGGGGAGCAGACAGAATGGAGAAAAGTTGATTCTCTATCATTCTACAATGTGCGCCATTATGATGCCGCCTCTCATCCCTGACTGCAGATCTAATTTTCTCTCGGTGCAGACCATTTTCGAATCCATTTCTTTAGATAGTGTGCAGAAAATGGCGAAGTTTCCTGATTAACTTCAGTCAGTAGTTGTTTAGATGAAAAGCTGTAAAAACAAATTAATAGTCTACTGATTGCATTTTAGACACCAAAGATGGATTTAAAGTTCTTTCTCCATTTCGTTTCTTCCCTAGAAAGAATTTGGCCATCAAAAATACAAAGCAATTTGGATTGTTGGACCAATAATTTTTTTCCTTGAAAAGCTGATGTAAATAGCTAGGCAATAAAACTTAATACCAAATAGATAAATACACCTTTTCATTTTCATTCTAATTATTAATTTTCTGAATATAATTTTATATGCGATTTCATAATTATTATATGAAAGCAAAAGTTTGAAATAATATTAATAAATTAATTATTAAACTAAATTGTTAACTGATATCTTTAAAACTTCCGGGCAATTTTAAATATTTTATAACTACTAACCAGCTGAAGTTCCATCAAAACCATAGCAAACCTTCCTAATTCTTATAACAAGTTGAGAAAATTGGGTTTGTTTTCTTGTCTTTGTTTTCTTTTTCTTTGTTGATGAATCCAACTTGCAAACATAAAAAAAGTTTCCAGCAAAATATCGACTTGTTGATCTTCACCACAGAAACAAAATGGACACAAATGTTCGTTTATTTTATTTTAATAAAAATATTTAATCTTTAATTGAAAAATACGAGCAAACAATTGGAACAAAATATTTTCACGCATAAAATTAAAAACGTTCAAAAAATATTTACCTTTTTTTTGTACGACTATTCCATGTTTTGTCTCTTTGGAATTTTTCGTGTTATGTTTACCTTGAAAATATTCTCCATTTTAGTGGAATCAGGCCTCACCGAAAGTAATAAACGAAATTTACTTTTGAACTTCTGATATTTCCCGCTCTTTTTTTTTTTTATTTTTTTACTCATTCATATTTTTCAACGTTCTTTTCTAACTTAATTCTTTACTTTTTTTCATTCGCTATCAAAACAGGAATGTAAACAGGAGGATAAAAAAAACCCTTTCATCCACGTTTCTTTTTGAAGAAGAGGAACATAAACAAAGTTTTTCGGTGGCGAAAATTTCGTATTTTGGAGAGAGAGAAAAGGGAAACGGCCCTCTTCAAAAACGGGAGTAAATCAAATTACCTCAGAAAACAGCCCAGTTGGAAAAACTCGTCAAAAGAGCATATTCTGTTTTTAGTTGATGTTGATTATTTTTTTACTTTTGTTGTTCCATTCAGAGTACGAATCTGAGCTTGAATTTACGACTTCGGCTGCAATAAAAAAAATTCTTTGCATTTATCTCGTTCTGCATTTATCTCGAAGTTCTTTTTTTTTTTTTGGTCACCCCCTCCCCATTCTAATGGAAAACGTTCTGCATTGTGACGAATCACACTTTGTGAAAATGGAAGGCCATTTCTGCAGTGCAGGGGAGCAGACAGAATGGAGAAAAGTTGATTTTCTATCATTCTACAAAGTACGCCATTATGATGTCAGTTCTTTTCCCTGACTGCAGATCTAATCTTGTCTTGGTGCAGATAATTTTTGAATTCGCTTTTCTAGATGGTGTGAAGAAAATGGCGAAGTTTCCCGATTAAGTTGAGATAGTAGTTGTTTAGGTGAAAAGTTCTAAAAACGAATGAATAGTCTACTGATTGCATCATTCCTACACCAAATAGGCATTTAAAGTTCTTTCTTCATTTCGTTTCTTCCCTATAAAGAGTTTGTCCATCAAAAATACAACGTATTTAGTTGGATAAAAACTTTTTTTTTTTCCTTGAAAAGCTGATGTAAATAACTAGGCCCATGAAATAGTAATAATATAGTAAAATAGAAAAAAATACTACATGATATTTTTATTCTAATTATTAATTTTATGAATATAATTTTATCTGCTACTTTCATAATTAATATATCACGGCAATTTTTTGCATTCAAAAGCAATACTTTGGATACAGAAATAGTTGACATATTCTTTAAGTTTCCGCAAATTTAAAAATTTACAAATAATCACAAACTAAATTTCCGTCAAAACCACAGCAATCCTCTTTTTAATACTTGTAACAAGTTGGGAGAATAGTGGCTGCTTCAGTAGCTTTGATAAATTCATTAACTTCTAGTAAATGCTTTTTCCTGAAAAGCTGATGTAAATATCTAGTCTTATGAAACTTAATACCAAATAGAAAAAATTCCTCATTACACCTTCATTCTAATTATAAGTTTTATACATATAATTTTATATGCGCCTTCATAATTTACTTGCATAATTATTATATTAAAGCATACAAAAGCAATTATTTAAAATTGAAAAAAAAATTTTTTAATTTTTATAAGCACTTTATAGCTAAAATTTATGCATTCCATTAAAACCACAGTAATCTTCTCTAATTCTTGTTATAAGTTGAGAAGAACATTTTCTGCCTCAGTAACTTTGATAAATTCAGTAGCATTTAGTAAACTGTTTTTTCCTGAAAAGCTGATGAAAATATCTAGGCCCGTGGAACTTAATATCAAATAAAAAAAATACCAAATACAATAAATTTTCAAATAATAATATATCAAATAGAATAAATTTTCATTCTAATTATCAATTCTATGAATGTAATTTTATATGTGACTACATAATTTGCATTAAAAAAAAGCAGTTCTTTGCATACTAGTTCACATTTTTAAAAATTAGTTAACCTTTTTAAAAATTCCCGCCAATTTTAAATAATTTATAAGCAGTCACCAGCTAAAAATTCCATCAAAACCACAGCAATGCCTTTCTAATTCTCTAACAAGTTGAGTAGAACAGTGGCTGCCTCAGTAGCTTTGATAAATTGCAGAGATCTTTCACGGTCAGATGTATGGAACTCATACGGATATTGACACCAACTCTTGTGGTGAGCACCACGATTTATCATTTCAGATCGGTTTTTGGTGGTTCTCATAATAGTGAACGTTTCGCAGCAGACCTGAAATTGAGATTGATCGGGAACTGATATGGGGAAAAAAAAAGTGATATCAATTGACGAAATGGATTACTTTGATAATACACTCGTGTAATGGAATTTTTCTGGCATTTTTTTTTTTATTTAAGTGTGAATGTGTTTTATCTAGATTGATAAGAGGTTAATAATTGGATGTATTAGATTAATAACAATTAATAGGAGGTGTTATTAAACTTTTTTTAGATTTCATATTCAACTGACTGTAGTTTTTTTTATAAAACGCCATATTTTAAAACTGAATTAAATATTTAATTAACGTGTATTTTTTTTTTTTTTTTAGTTATAAGGCTTTAATATATATTTAATTTAATTAAAAAAATCAAATTGTACTAAATAAACGAACTTTAAGGATTTAATAAAAGAACTTTAAGGAACGGACAGCCTTGGCCCACTATGATGCTGTTGCGCCAAAGAAGAAGAAACGAACTTTGTTTATCTTAAGTAACCTGTACAAATTTTTTTGCATCTTAAGTATACCATGAGCAGCTTTTTAAGGCAGTTCATTTTTAGATATTTATTGCTTTATTCTTTCTTTGTCTGTTTCTGTTTGTTTAATTAATTTCTGTTTTTGTTTCATTCGTATTTCTATCTATTATTAGATTAGATTTATTCGTATTTTTATTTATTATTATTCTATTTATTATTTATTATTCACTTATTTATAAGTTCTTCAAAAATTAGTAAATTATGCTTTCATTAGAATCAATTAAAATGTTGACGAACTAAAAAAAAAAAAAAAAAACTAAATAAAAATATAAATAAAAAATAAAATAAATAAAACCGAGGAAATGGTTTATTATTTCTTTCTTTATGATGCATTTACATAAAAAATTAATATTCTGTTTAAAATCTTCGTTACAATGCTCTTTCCAAAATTATAACACTAATTTTAGATACTAATTATGCACTTTTCTTTTATTTTTATTAATGGTTTGGTGCTACTACTGGTACTAAAAAAATGATAAATTGCAAAAATACATGAAAATTTTATTGTATGTGTTTAACATTCTGAGAAATTCGAATGCCGTTTTTAATTTTGACAAGGAAAAAAATAAATAAATGAATGAAAAGAAAATATATTTAAATTATTATCGTCTAAAATAAATTAATGTCGTAGTACACATTAAAGTAATTAAAATGTTAATTTTAAACTAAACTTTGCTTTAAAAATTATTAAACGGGAATACTATTTTTCATTTTTTGTGAAAGCTGAATTTTTAAAATGATTTCCTTAACATAATGAAAATCAATGTTTTCGAGTTAATTATATACTTTAAATTATGGTAAATAAAAATTTTGTATTTTACAAACATAAACTTATAATTTGCACTCATAATTCTTTTTTACATGTTTGATGTACTATTTAGATGCTTTAAAAGGTTATTACAGTTATTATTTGATGTTTTAAAAGATTAACTATTCGATAATTATTAATAGACTAAAAATGTTCGAGCTTAAAGTCGTAATTTAAATAAAAAAAAAGATTTCTTTAATGCATTAATAATATTTATAAAAAAGAATTTAAAAGGCTTTTAATAAATAATTTAAATTTTAATTATTTTTTAATAATTAGAAAATAATTTAAATTTTTTTTTTAAAAGGCTAGTTTTTCTTTTGTTACAAAATACACATTAAAAAACTTTTTTTAAGTGAACACAATTATTTTTTTACCAAGAATGTAATTTTTGTATTTATATTTTCATGAAATATGTTTAGATATTTTTTTTTTTTGTTCAAAAACTACCGATTAAAATTACTTTGTTAATTGAGCGATAATTTATAATGTTAATTAAAATAATTTAAAAAATCTAATTTATTCGACAATACAGTTATTAGGAATTTCATATTCATTTCAACAATAATCCTTTTAAATACAATATTCTTTACTAACAATATACCTTTATTCCTTACAATTACTTAACTAATTGAGCGATAATTTATATTTTTAATTAAATAATTTTAAAACCTAATTTCTTAGACAATTTATTTATTATGGATTTCGTATTCGTTACTCAACAATATTCCACTAAAATATATATATATATATATATTATGTAATCCAATTATGTAAAAATTTAAAAATCTTTATTTAGTAGATATCAATTAAAAAATGTTCTTTTTACACTACAAACACTTTTAGACATCTTTAGGCTGTTGAGATCTGACACGTTTTTCGAAGAATCACGCAACAAAATCAGCGAAACTCCCGCCTAAATGTCCGCCCATTCCATGTTATTCGGTTCCATCAGAAGCCATAAGAGGGAATTGAATCCAGCAAAATGACACCGTCTTACTGAGATTCCACACCACCACCCCTTAAAAAAAATATTCCACATTTGATTCTTTTGCGTTATTGCGTTACAGTTTCAGCTTTCTTCCTCAAGAAATTGTCTATTCAATTTCAGATCGTTTCAGATGCAGAAAGCAAACAATACATGATTTTTGTTTACGAAAGAAATCGCGCGAAAGCCAAAAAAAGCACCTGCGCTTTGTTTCGATTGCTTAAATGCTTTCTATTCAGTGATTCACCAAAAGTAAAACAATCGTTCAGTTGATTGATGGTTTCCACCGACAAAGTGATTGTCAGGTCTATAATTAATGTTTTCCAGAAACGGACGTAGAAAGTGGGAAAGTCTTGAAATGTTTGAAGGAAAGGAAACGTTTTGTTTTTAATTATGTTCGGATTATTGAAAGGTTATATTCGTAATTGCTGTCGTGTTTAGCCGGCAAAGAAATTAAAGGAAAATAAAAGGATTAAAATTAGTTTTAGGTTTTACTTCTCGACAAATACTTAACTGTAACTGATGAGACGGTTTTAAAGAAATGATTGTTTTCATACCGAAAAATAATGGTATTTAAAATATATCACTTCTTTGTTTTAAAGTGAAATGTCTTATTGTATTAATAATTTTTACAATTATCAATTGAATTCTATCCAGTAATGAATGATAGTAATTTTTCATTAAATAGGAAAAATATTTATCTTATTTTACCAAATTCTTTGCTTTTAATTCCATGGTGCTATTAAAAAGTATTCCGTAATTGATTCTTTAGTTTTACAGTTTGAGCTGTATTCTTCTAGAAATTGTCTATTCAAGTTCAGATTATTAGAGAAAGCAAACAAACCTCATGCACATCATTTTTTTGTTTACGAACGAAATCGCGCGAAAGCCAAAAAGCACCTGCGCTTTGGTTAGGATTTGTTTAAATGCTTTCTATTCAGTGATTCACCAAAAGTAAAACAATTGTTCACGTGACTGATGGTTTCCACTGACAGAGTGATTGTCAGGTCTGTAATTAATGTTTTCTAGAAACGGATGTAGAAAGTGAAAAAGGCTTCAAATGTTTGAAACAGTGGAAGAGTTTTGTTTTTAATTATGTCTGGATTTGTTGAAAAGTTACAATCGTAATTGCTGTCGTGTTTAGCCAAGAGAGAAATTAACTTAGGATAAAAAGATTATAATTAGTTTTATGTTTTACTTCTAGATAAATACGAGTTCTTAACAGTAATTTGTGCAACGGAAAGACGAAAATAGACTGTTGTGATACCGAAAAATAATGGGATTTAAAATATATCACTTCTTTGTTTAATGTGATATATGTCTTATTGTATCTTAATAATTTTTTAAAGTATCAGTTGTATTCAATCCAGTTGTAAATGATAATAAATTTTTATAAAATCTGAAAAATGTTTAGCTTATTTTTCCAAATGCTTTGCTTTTAATTCTATGGTACTATTAAAAAAATATTCCACGTTTGATTCTTTTGTTACACAGTTTCAGTTACAGTTTCACCTTTATTCCTGAAGAGATTGTCTATTCAATTTTAGATAGTTTCTGATATAAAAAGCAAACAATTATCATGCACAATATTATTTTTTACGAAAGAAATACCGCGAAAGCCAAAAAGTACCTGCGCTTTGTTTACAATTTCTTAAATGCTTTCTATTCAGTGATTCACCAGAAGAAAAACAATCGTTCACGTGACTGATGGTAGAGTGATTGTCAGGTCGATAATTAATGTTTTCCAGAAACGGACGTAGAAAGTGGAAAAGGCTTGAAATGTTTGAAGGAAAGGAAACGTTTTGTTTTTAATTATGTTCGGATTGTTGAAAGGTTACATTCGTAATTGCTGTCGTGTTTAGCCAACAGAGAAATTAACTTAAGATAAAAGGATTATAATTAGTTTTATGTTTTACTTCTCGACAAATACTTAACTGTAACTGATGAGACGGTTTTTAAAGAAATAGATTGTTTTGATATCGAAAAATAATGGTATTTAAAATATATAACTTCTTTGTTTTAAAGTGAGATGTCTTATTGTATTAATAACTTTTTACAATTATCAATTGAATTCTATCCAGTAAGGAATTATAGTAATTTTTCATTAAATATGAAAAATATTTATCTTATTTTTCCAAATTCTTTGCATTTCATTCCATGGTGCTGTTAAAAGTATTCCGTAATTGATTCTTTAGTTTTACAGTTTGAACTTTATTCCTCAAGAAATTGTCTATTCAAGTTCAGATCATTTGAGAAAACAAACAAACCTCATTCACAGCATTTTTTGTTTACGAAAGAAATCGCGCGAAAGCCAAAAAGCATCTGTGCTTTGTTTACGATTGCTTAAACGCTTTCTATTCAGTGATTCACCAAAAGTAAAACAATCGTTCACGTGACTGATGGTTTCCACTGACAGAGTGATTGTCAGGTCTATAATTAATGTTTTCCAGAAACGGTCGTAGTAAGTGGAAAAGGCTTCAAATGTTTGAAAGAAAGGAAACGTTTTTAATTATGTTTATATTGTTGAAAGGTTACAATAGTAATTGCTGTCGTGTTTAGTCGGCAAAGAAATTAACGTAAAATAAAAGAAGTATAATTAGTTTTTTGTTTTATTTCTCGATAAATATTTAACTGTAATTTGTGTAACAGAAAGACAAAAATAGATTGTTTTGATACTAAAAATAATGGGATTTAAAATATATCACTTCTTTGTTTTAAAGTGAGATATGTCCTGTTGTATTAATAATTTTTAAAGTTATCAGTTGTGTTCTATCCAGTAGTGAATGATAATAAATTTTCATTAAATCTGAAAATAACTTAGCTTATTTTTCCAAATGCTTTGCTTTTTAATTCCATGGTGCTATTAAAAATATTCCACATTTGATTCTTTTTGTTTCGGCGCTCTAACTCAAGGAATTGTCTATTCAATTTCAAATGGGGAAAGCAAACAATTCTCATGCACAGGATTTCTGTTTACGGAAGAAATCGCGAAAGCCAAAAAGCACCTGCGCTTTGTTTAGGATAGCTTAAATGCTTTCTATTCAGTGATTCACCAAAAAGTAAAACAATCGTTCACGTGACTTATGGTTTCCACTGACAAAGTGATTGGCAGGTCTATAATTAATGTTTTCCAGAAACCTACGTAGATAGTGCAAAAGCTTGAAATGTCTGAAGGAGGGAAGCGTTTTGTTTTTAATTATGTCTGGATTTGTTGAATGGTTACAATCGTAATTGCTGTTTGTGTTTAACTGACAAAGAAGTTAACGTAATATAAAAGGGTTATAATTAATTTTATGTTTTACTTCTGATAAATACTTAACTGTAATTTCTGCAACGGAAAGACCGAAATATATTCTTTTGATACCCAGAAATAATGGCATTTAAAATATATCACTTCTTTGATTTAAAGCGAGATATGTCTTATTGTATCTTAATAACTTTTAAAAGTATTCGTTTGTATTCTTTCGGTAATAAAATGATAATAAATTTTCATTAAATTTGGTAAATATATAGCTTATTTTTCATATGCTTTGCTTTTAATTCCATGATGCTTTGTTAAAAATATTCCATTGCAAATTTTTGTCATTTTGAAAAAATTCAAAATAGTTTCTTGATAATAATTTTATTTATGCAAGCGCATTTTCTTCTTATTATTCTTTAAAAGTCCAAATAATATTAAAAATTACATCGAATACCTTTTCTATCTTTCTATATAATGTAAGAAATATTATTCTCTACTACTTAAAACTTAAAACATATAGCCTTTCGATACCCAAATTTTTTCTTCAAATTAATTATTGTTTTATCCAGCATATAGTCATAAATATCCAAAACATTTTTATTACAATTGTTCTTAATTTTTTAATTACAAAATTAATATTAATTTTAATTAATATTATTTTGAAATTAATCTTTAATTATAAAAAAAAAGTATATAAACAGATCAGTATATAAACAGTCATTCGTTTTTTCTTTTAAATCTTTCGGTTTATTACGAATATTCCTATTAACCATTGGGAAAGAACATCATAATCTTTATATCATATTATATACATTTAATTCATACTTTTATGTGCCTAAAACTTTTTCCAGACACATATACTTTGCCTCTGACGCCATTTTAATGCTCCACTCTTGGTAGTGTTATATCTTGCAATCATTATTTTTTTTTTTAATCATAAAAGTTTTTTATTAATTGTAGACTAGTAATTTAGATTAACTAGTAATTTAACTAGTAATTTAGATTAACTAGTGATTTAGATAACTAGTAATTTAGATTGTTTTTACATGTATAATTAACATGTTCGTCTGCTGAATTCCATAGAAATGTTTTCTAGCAATTTATAAACATGGTGTTTACATGATTAATTCTCAGTTAAAAAATTATCGCAATTTGAAGATTTTAAATATTTTTATTTTTACGTTTATGGAAACTCGAAATGTTTTATTTTCTCTAACTGAACACCATCGAGTCATATCTGCTAATTGCCTACAATGCCTGCAGGTATAAAACAGAACGCTATATACTGGTATACTTATGATTGTTGAAAAGTAACAATTGATTTTAATGACATCTATAGCTGATAATAATGTTCTGTAAAATATAGTTTTGAGGATAATCAGTTAATGTTTACTTTTTTTATTTTGCTCTTTATTATTTGTGCATTTATAATAATTATATATATTTTTTTAAAGTATATTCTGATTACTTATATATCTTCTCTGTATTTCTAACAATACATACTTTTGATGAATACATAATATTTTTTAATACATATTTTGATACACATTTTAATAGATGAATAATTTTAGTAATAATTTTTAGATGAAAATTTAAATTCTATTATAAATGTTATAGCTTGCTATGCTGGAGAAAAAAATATAATTTAAGAGATTTTTAATTATAGATGTAACGATTATTTTTTTTGTCCATTTCAAAACTATAAATGAATTTTCTTTGTACTATGAAAAAAAAAAATAATAATAAATTTTAATTATAATTTTTTTTAGATTTTAGCAAATTAAATGACCATGAAAGAATATTTAATCAATGTATATTTCCAAAAAATATTATCATTAATCATATTTTATTAGAGTAACCATACCTATACTTATCACATCGTAAAATTTGAAAAAAAAATACAATTTTTTTTTGTAATTCTTTTGTACATTTTAAATGAATGTTATAATAAAAATCTAAAATAAGAATGACAGGAGTTCACGAATGGGAAAGATATACTTTTCTCACAATGCGAGACAACGTCACATAAAATTTTATATTTTTGAACAGAACCCATTTAGATTTCAATGCTACTCTCGATGGTTCTCACTGTCACTATCATGATATATGACATGAGAAAAAAAAGCGTCATATGGAGTCAGCGCATTGAAGCTAGCTGCATGGGATGCAGTTTCCAGAAGACATAAAACTGATGCAATAACTACTGTCAACTGCAATGGACTCGTATATATGCAGATATAGAAAGAAGGGCCTGACTTCATATTTTACAAGTTGCAAGGTTTTAAAATATAGAAAATGTAAGAAGATTTAGATTCAGCGTAAAATTTATCAAATATGACCGATGTGTATTTCTGAAAGTAAAAATTAAAAGTAACACCAGATAGGCAATGACGTTACTGAATTCAGCAATAAATAAATGAAAATAATTTTTTTTTTTTTTTTTTTTGCCAAAATAAATTAATCTTAAAGCCAAATTTTATGAACAACGGTGGAGTGAAAAATTATTATTATTCAATGACATGATTTTGTCAATGACATGATTATGACAATGACATGATTTTTGCCATTGACATAATTATGACAACGACATGATTTTGTCAATGACATGATTATGACAATGACATGATTTTGCCAATGACATGATTATGACAATGACGTGATTTTGTCAATGACATGATTATAAGTATATATATGACATGATTTTGTCAATGACATGATTATAAGTATATATATATATGACATGATTTTTTTGTCAATGACATGATTATGACGATGACATGATTTTGTAATCATTATTATCATCATCATCATCATTGTCACAACAGCCCCATGGTGGGCCAAGACCTTCTACTCGCTGGCAGATTTCTAGACAATAGATATTTTTACGGGGTGGATTTGTAAGTCTATTCGCCCAACACTCTACAGTCAAATGGGACTGGGACCTACTATTTAAATTGGATTACCAACCACTACAAACATCCATGGCATCGTCGCTACTCGAACCGGAATCTTGTGCCACCTGGCGCCAGAGGGCTAGGTGACATTATTTGACAAATAAAAATAATCTGTATGTGTATTTAATGCTTAAATAGTAGAAATTTATGTAGAGGAAAATAATCATTACTTTTCTTAAGTTAATAATGTTTAATCCTCAAAAAAAAAACAAGCCTTATGTTAAAAATAAACTATCTTTAAGTTGACGTTTTTTTTTTTTTGTACGCCATTTTAACACTTTTAATTCTGTTAAAATAAATTAATATTTCTCTTTTCAACAGCGCATAACATCAATATTAATAGTGTTACTTTAGTTTAGGTTTTATTTGTATAAATTTCGTTTTGCGTGATTAAATAAAAAAAAATTAGTTATATTAATTTATTATATAATAAGTGGAAAGAAAAAATAAACATGCTTTAATTTTGAGACATCTAAATGTTTAATTTAAGATTTCTAAAATATTTATAAAATATTTGTCTTCAAAATCAAAACTGAAATGTTTCTACAATAATAATTTTAAACTATTTAAATAATTAAAAAATATTTTTCCTCAAATATATAAATAAATTATTGGTTATTCATAAATTAATCGATAAAAATAAAACCAAAGCTTAAATTTTGAAAAAATAATACTAAAATTGACCAAAATAACTTGCTCTCTAAATTTTATATAGAACCAAAAATAATGACCGAAAATATAAAAATTACCTTAATTATTACATAATAATAGCCTTAAAAATAATTTAGTTTAAAGGTTTTATTTCTGTTATCGGACATTTTTAAAAATTGACATAAATGTTTTCTTAATAAGGAATAATTTGCAGTATTTCATTGATATATTTTACACACAAACTCTATGTTAATAAAAATTTTAATTGAATCTCAGGTCAAAATATTAAAATTATGGAAAACATATCTGTAAGAAGTAATAGCAACCAATCACATTTATGAAGAATAATTATTCTATTGTAGACCAATACATAATTGAGTTATGTAAGTTTGCTTGATAATAAAGAATTTATTTAATTTTTAACCGAGTTGTAATTATTAATTTATTTACGTAGAATGCATGAGCTAACAGAGAATTATTTTTAAATATAAAACATTTTTCGAAATGTAAAATTTGTAAAACATTTGGGCAAGTTTCTGAATTTTAATCTCATTTCTTGACTAAATGTAATTGAGAATCGAGAAAAGTTAAACAACTACCATTTAATTAGCTATATTTTTAATTTACATTTGTAAGCAGATAGAAATTTACACTTTTAAGTTCGTACTTAATTTATTTTAAATTTTAACAGAATTTACTACGTTCATTCTTTTGAACTAAATTATAACTTAATAACTAAATTATAACTTTAAATAATTTTGATATTTAAATTGTTTCATCTTTTAACAATTTAAAAATATTTCAGTTATTCCAAATACATGATGATGAAATAGAATTACAATGACTTTGATAATAGAACTGATAAACAAGTTGAATTTGTTTATCCTGGAATATAAAGATCTTACGTTTGTGATTTAATTAAAATGTATCTTAATAAAACTTATAGTGCAAAATTGTAAAGATATTAGTTTCGTTAATTCAAATTCTTTAGCTTTCAAGATATTTTTCTTTGAGATTTGTTCTCGAAATTGAGAATTTTGTATTTAAGCATTGTTACAAATTAAACTTTTCTTTCTTCGCTTGTTGCCATATTTTAAAACTAATTACTTTTATGGAAACTCCTATTTTATTCAAAATTAAGAATCTGGCACCGATGCAGCAGAATTTTGTTGTTTCCCATTTATTTGAATTAAAACTAGTTTTGAAAAATGAGAATCGAACGAAATACTTTTCTGAAGTTACATCTTCAATAATTTCCGATGCAAGATTGTTGTTAAAATATGTTGCTATTTTCATTTATTATTCTTTACTTCTATGAAAATTTTAATATTTAAAATCTTTTAAAAATCTTGTTGTAAATGACTTATTGATTTATAACTGTGCTTGCGTAAGTGTGGTATAATTGGAATAAAAATACAGATATAAAGTGCTAAAAGTTAGAGCCGGATATGCGTGTGGTCTTGATTCAGTGTTGTTTCATGTTTAAAAACAACTTTTATTAAATGAATTATTTCATTAAATAATAACGAAACTTTTAGCTGTCATATTTATTAAAATTTGCAAAGACAATAACACATAACACAAAACATATAACAAATATTTATAAAATCATCTCAAAAGCATGTTTGTTTTGAGGTGCTATGTATCCTCCGTACTGCTTGGAACTCTTCACTCGACTGTCCACTCCCTTTTATCGTCTATCCAAGGCTGAACAGAAGGGGATAAGAAAACGTGCAAAAACAAAGTCGGCTATACACTGAAGTGACAAAAGTGATAGCAATATGCAAATTTTCAGATGGCAGTAGCATCGCGTCGAACAGGTATAAATGTGTAGTGCTTGTCTCAGGTTCAAGATTCATGTGAAGAGGTTTTTGACGTGATGATGACCGCACGACGGAATTAACAGACTTTGAACGCGGAATGTTAGTTGGAGCTAGACGCATGGCTCATGCCATTTCGGAAATCGTTAGGGGATCCACTGTGTCAAGTGTGCCGAGAATATGAAATTTCAGGCATAACATCCCACCATGGACAGCGCAGTGGTCGATCGCCTGCACTTAACGACCGAGACCGGCGACGTCTGCAAAGAGTCATAAATTCTAACAGACAAGCAACACTGCGTCAAATAACCGCAGAAATCAATGTGGGACGTACAAGGGACTTGTCTGTTAGAACTGTGCTGAGAAATTTGGCTTTCTTGCTATTCCAGCAGAAGACCGACTCGAGTGCCTTTACTGACAGAACGACATCGCTTGCAGCGACTCTCGTGGGCACGTGAGCATATCCGGTTGGTCCCTAGATGAATGGAAAACCGTGGCCTGGTCCGATGAGTCACGATTTCAGTTGGTAAGAGCTGATGGTAGGGTTCGAGTGTGGCGCAGACCACACGAAGCCATGGACCCAAACTGTCAGCAAGGCACTGTTCAAGCTGGTGGTGTGGCTCCGTAATGGTGTGGGCTGTTTTTATGGCATGGACTTGGTCCTCTGGTGCGACTGGACAGAACATTGACTGGAAATAACTTGTCACTGCATGGACTTCATGTACCCAAACAACGATGGGATTTTTATGGATGACAATGCGCCATGTCACCGGGCCACAACTGTTCGCGATTGGTTTGAAGAACATTCTGGGAAATTCCAACGAAATGATCTGGCCACCTAGATCGCCCGACATGAATCCCATCGAGCATTTATGGGACATCATCGAGGTCTGTTCGTGCCCAAAATCCTGCCATCAACGCTTTCAGTATGGACGTCTATCGAGACAGCATG
>BPLR01019452.1:0-13516 GCA_021605095.1 Caerostris extrusa | reverse complement strand
TAATAATCATAATAGTCATAATAAAAAGAATCTTTCTCGTCATCACATCCATTTTTCCTCAATTGGTTTATACACATTAATAATAGAATAATTAGCATAATTTCCCTTTAAACGTAGGAGACATAATCAGGCTTAAAGTCCATGACAAAATTGGGAATTGTTTGCTCAAGACAAGATTCAGTTCCATACATGTGCTTGGTTTTATGACAGCTATAAAGTATGCTATAGAGCAGGGGCCCGCAAATTTTGTATAGCGCCATACTACTTACTCCAGTAAGGTATCAAGGACCAAAACCGTTTTAATTTTTCTGCCATTATCTGTAATTTCTAGACTAGTCACCGGTACGCTTACTAAATTCGCTGGTTCAATTACTACAGTACTATTGTGTGTATCGATACGACCGTGACACTTGACGACATCTAGTGGTAAGAGTGAAAAATCACAATTACATAAATCTCATTATTTTTTTACACATGTGGATACCCTGCGGTTTCATTCGCGTTCATTTAGCTTTTTTTTCGTTCCTGAGGGATTTTCAGGATAAAAATCATATGTTTGATTCAGAATATATACATTCCAAATATCGATATGCATACATATGCGATACTCTTTTTACCCCAACATAACTACCGAGGGTAACCGCCGGATGTTCACTAGTTTATAATGTGTTAGTGGATTCCCTTCAATTATGTGGTAGTTGTTATGCTTAAGTTAAATTTTCTGCGTATTATGCTTGTCATTAAGTTTTACCTAGTAAGTCAATAAAAATCGAGTTATTATCATTCTGTGTTTTTTTTTTATCCAATTTGTTACAGCAACAATAAGCTATTCGCTGTCGCGGCCCGGATGGAGGAACCTGGCGGGCCGGATTTGGCCCGCGGGCCGTAGTTTGGAGACCCCTGCTCTATACCACACGCTCACACGTGATTGGCTTTTAACGCTGGAGTTACATTAAATGCCGGCGCAGATCGACAGTGAAAGTGTTAAAAATATAATTTTTGATCATAAGAGAAATTTAGTTTCATATATTGATATTTAAATCATCAGTTGAAAATCTGATTCTTATGGATAATCTTCTTAACCTTGATGCATCATTCCAGGGTAATACAGTACACTCTATTCCTATCAAGTTTTTAAATATTTGAAAAGCTGACTGCAAGTTTCTGCATAAGGATATAGAAAAAAATGAAGTCACTATGAAATATCATCTAATATTTCAAAATAGGTAAATGCATTAATAAATGAGGTCTAGTTTATCACGATAAAGCGTTTTTAATTTTCAGATATTTTTTTTTTTTAAGTAAAAATACGAGTTCACTCTATTTCATTAAATAATTGACGAAGTTATATAAGAATTGTGGGGCTAAAAGAAATTTTTTATGACCTTACATTAAATATTGGTTCTTTAATAGTATACCAATTTTATTGCGTTATCTTGATTGCGTTATTTTTATTATAAAACATGAATTACATATAACGGTTAAAAGTCATTTGTTTCAGAAATTAAAAGTTTGAAAGAAAAGTTCAGGAAAAGAAGATGAAAAGGAAAAAAAAAAATATTCTGCATCTTTAATTAGATTTAGTTCTTTTTATAGATCTATATTATGGGCAAGTCTATGAAATGATATTTTCTTTTAAAAATTTCTTCCATATACAAATATTCTTGAAAATCCAGCAGCATAAAAAGTTATCTAGAAGTTGTTGTAAAAGTAATTATACGTTTTATATTACATAAATCTTAATAATAAACAACACCAACTTTACATCTCCGTGTTCTATAATTCTTCAGCCAAATATTTTCAACAACGAAACATAATTTTAAATATGCATCTTCTGTCTTTTTCAAATAATGAAATTAATAAGAATAAATTTCATTATTTGAAACGACAGATGTTTTAAATTATATTTTTAATTGAAAAATATTTGACCAAAGAATTGTAGAACATAATAATAAATTAAATAAAATACTATAATAAAGATTTAAAACAATAAAGTTAATAACAAAGAATTAATGTAGATAATAGTTAAATACAATTAAGCATTATAGAATAAAACAATTAAATTTATTCTTGATTTTATATAAAATAAATGTTCAAGAATATATTTCATTATTTGAACGACAGAAGATGTATATTAAAAATTATGTTCTATCATTGGAAATATTAATCAAAGAATAACTGAATATTAACCGAAGAATTAACGCAATAAAGTTAATTATAAAGAATTAATAAGAATTATATATAAATTTAATGAATGAAATAATTAAATTTATTCTTGATTTTATATAAAATAATTGTTCAAGAATATATTTCATTAATTAAAAAGGACAGAAGATGTGTATTTAATATTATGTGTATAAAATATTTGGCAGAAGAATTATAGAACACGGAGATGTAAAAATTGGTTTTTATTAAGATTTATTATGAAGTTAAATCATTTTAAATAAACCAAAAATAAATTTCATTACTTGAAACGAGAGAAGACGTACCGGTTTAAATTATGTTTATGATTGAACAATTTTGAGCAAAAAATTATAATAATAAGCTAAATAATGTATTACAATAAAGAATTAATAGAATAAAGTTTATAATAAAAAATTAATAAGAATTACATAGATAATAATGAAATACAGTGAAGAATTGGCGAATGTAATAATTAAATTTATTCTTGATTTCATGTAAAATAAATGCTCGTGAATATATTTGATTATTTGAAACGACAGAAGAAGCGTATTTAAAATTACGTTTCGTCATTGAAAATATTAATGTAAAAGAATTGGCAGAATAAAATTAATAATAAAGTATTAATAAGAATTACGCATATCGATAATACTGAAATATAATAAAAAATTATAGTATGTAATAATGAAATTTATTCTTGTCTTTATATAAAATAAATGTTCATGAATGTATTTCATTATTTGAAATGATAAAAGAGGTGTGTTTGAAATTATATTTTATCATTGAAAATATTAATGTAAAGAATTTATAGGAATTGTATAGCGTAATAATAAAATATAACAAAAAGAATTATAGAACGTAATTATTTAATTTATTCTTTTTTTTTACATAAAATAAAGGCTTAAGAATATATTTTATTATTTGAAACGACAGAATATGTGCATTTAAAATTATGTTTTGTTGTTGAAAATATTTGACTGAAGAATTATAAAACACAGAGATGTAAAATTGGTGCTTATTAAGGTTTAATTTCAAGTTGAATTACTTTAAATAAACACAGTAATGAAGTTGAAAAATCGCGTTATTTGCGTGTAATAAGAATAAAAGTAACAAATCGAGTTACTAAGCAAGAGGAAATCGTTTTGCAAAATTAAATGGATCGAGAATTCTTTGAAAATAAAATATTTCTATAGTTAAGAAATAATATTTCGGAGTTTTAAGTTTCATTCTTATGCTCATGACAAAAGAAATAAACCACTGAATCGACTACAAATTCTTAAAAAGAACTGCATATTCTAAAAGAAAAGCATTGTTGCCATTCCGAGACATGAAATTCTAAAACCGAGTTAAATTGAACGGAAATCGAATATTCCAAAAGACTTACAATACAGCCAAATGAAATAATGTTACAGTAAATTCTATTTCTCTCGAGAGAAACGGTATTTAAATAGCCTTTCTCGGACTTTGATATTTATCTTAAACTTATTACACGATTCAAAAGTGTGGAGAAATATAAAGGAACAAATTGCATAAAGTGTATTGCACGCATTTGAATCAGGAATTTATTGAAGAATTTTGGTCATTATTAATACATGAAATTGAGCAAATAAATCTGTTGAAAATTGATGTAATAGGAAATAAATTTACTATTTTAACGGCTGATGTTGAAAATATTGTAGTCAAATTTAAAATGTTACAATGTTGTTAAATAGAGTAATTGAAGAATTGTTTTACTTATTTGGATTTAAGTTACAAAATTTAAATGTTGCAATTAGATATTTGTTACACATAAATCAGCTATGTGTTTGTTTTGTTATATTTTTTTAATGATTACAAATAACTTTTAAGTTTTTTTTTTTATTGGCTGGAAGTTCTATTCTATGTGCTGGTATTGGATGAAGTTAGCAAAAATAGATTACTGAATTTTGAAAAATTTGTTAATAACTTGGGTCGAAATTAGTAGAAATTTTTTTATTATAAAAAATTCTGCTAAGTCTAAAAAATAATAATACATAAAGTCTGCTAAATAATAATTTATATGCTAAAGTCTGAAAAATAATAATACATATGATAAAGTCTAAAAAATAATAATACATATGACACAGTTAAAAAAAATAATACATAAAGTCTACTAGATAAAAATCCATATGCTTAAGCCTGAAAAATAATAATACATATGATGAAGTTTAAAAAATAATAATACATAAAGTCTGATAAATAATAATATATATGCTAAAGTCTGAATAATAATAATATTCATATGAAAATATTCTATGAATAAATCTGTTTTTCCTCAAACTTAGAAAAAAAAAATTATTTAAATTTTATAAAAAAAAAAGAAATCAAATACCATAAGAAACTGTGGACAACTTTGCCCTTTGAATTTAAATTTTAACGAAACAATTTTCATAAATTATTTTCCGTATAAAAATAACAAAATTTTATTTTTTTATTAAAAATCTACTTTTTCCAAATATTGTTTATTATTGATTTAATTTTATTTAATAACAAGTTAATGAAGGATCAGAGCTTTATCACATTTATCGTTAATGCAGATTTCTTGAATGCAGTTTAATAAATTTCATTAATTTTTTCTTGAATGCAGTTAATGCAGTTTTTAAAATAAATGTTAACTTATACCTTTCTGTTAAACACTGCATTACTAACATTAAAAGAGTGACTGCCATTTGTTTAACATTTCCATCTATAAATCGTATTCTATGTTAATAATTAAGTGTATATTAAATTGATGGAATAATTATTATCCTCTATGATGAATTTATAAAGTGTATATGACTTAAACTCAAACACAACGCTTTTCTGTTAAACGTAATATATGCTACACACCCCAACAAGAAATTTAAGTTTTTAAAACGGTGCCTGATGGTTGAGTGACTAGCACCCTGGCGCTTCGTGCCACAGGATTCAAGTCCCGGTGGTGCCATGGATGTTTGTAGTGGTTCGGAATCCACTTTAAGCCTTAGGTCGCGGTCTAATATGATTGCAGAGCGGAGGGCTGACATCCCACCCCTTAAAAAGTCAGCATCACGAAGCCAAGTCAGACTTATACCCTACAGGGTGCTAAATCACAGCAGAAGTTTCCACTGGATAAGAAACAGTAATTAAAAACATTTGTATGAAAATTGATGTTTCAAAACATTTTTACATCTACAAAACATGCTTTCCTTTTAAATTTTACTTTAGCTGTTCATCAATTAAGTGTTAGCATATAGACAACAAGTTCTTTTTCAAAGTGTTTTTGATAGATTGAACCAAATTCACTTAAAACGCAAAATTTTGACTCAATGATTATTTCTGAAGATTTATAATTAGATAATTTTAAAAAAAAGAAACTCACCGATATTTTTTCTTGAAAAATCGATTTAGAGAAATGTAAAGTACTATTTGTAGTGCAACAAATATGCAAAATCGAAGAAATAATTTCATAAAAAAAGGTGTATGATATTTTCGTTTTAAAAACTTAAATTACATTTATATATTCTTATGTAGTTTTAAAAGCCAAGGAATTTGTAGTTTTTTTAAAGCTATTCATGAAAATTTCTAAATATAAAAAAATAAGGTGTATTCAAATCATACCATAAAATTTAATTTTCAAAAATATACTCACACGAACAATTTTTTTTTGTATTTACAGCCAATGAACACAAAAGGTTATTGATTTGTCACTCCATGGTCATTTTTTGCATACTTTGGGCTAATTAGCCAAATTTTGCACACTTTGGGGACCTACAGTTTAACGTGGCTTCCCAACCACTGCTAATACTATTACACCACACCACATCACTGTGCCTAGAGCTGAGTTGCCCCTTACAGTTTGGGAATGATGCGGGCGAGAAAAAGTTTGATTGGGCTCTGTGACGTTCTACGGCCATATGAGACCGGGACCTACGGCTAAAAGTGGACTCCGAACCCCTACAAACATCCATTGCACCGCCAAGATTCGAACCCGAAATCTGTGGTACTGAGAGCTAGCCACTCGGCCATTGAGAAACAAACAGAAATTTCATTTATGTTATTCTATTCATATTTTATTAGACGGCTACAAAAAACGTTTGGTAGTAAGTATCAAGATACCCTTTTATTTCATAAAAATAGTTTTCTTCAAAATATTTCTAAAGTTTTAATTTTTAAATAATGTTAATTTAAACTTTCACTTGGGCTTTAAAAGTAAAGATTTGAAAAAAAAGATTGAATCTGTAAAAGATAATTCATGAATTTTTAACAATTAAATTGCCAGAATTATATAAAATGTTTTAAACACCACCATCCAAATTGGAAAACTGCTAACTAGAATTATATAAAATGCTTTAGATACCACCATCCAAAATGGAAAACTGGGCAAAATCTAAATATCTGTACAAAATTTTGATTTAGATACCACAATCCAAGATGGAATAAACTACCAGCTGATAATTATAAAATTTGTGTTAAGCTTTACTTAAAAATCTTCCAATAAACATATTATAATGCACGTTTATTTTATACATCAAATTCATATCAGTAATTTTCTTTCAGCTGAGTTTCGAGTCTGCGCTAATATGCGATAATAACGCCCCCCCCTTCGGAACGTAAATATTCCCCCCCTCCCCACTCCCTGCAGGAGAGATGATGAGGAGAGGGGGTCGTGACAAATATATCGTTTGCGCATCACCGCCAACACGGACGATTATCGCGGTTGTTCGACGCAAATCTGACGAGACTTCCCAAGGGACAGGCGCGGGAACGCTCCTGGGACGCTCGGGGGATCGGGATGGGATTAAAATCGCTTGGCGAGGGAAGGGGTGGAGTGGGCGTCGAAAACAGATTATGGGTGTCGAGAGGCTATCGCGATCGTCTGATGAGTGACCGATGTCGCGTCATGGTTAGATGCTTGCCCGAAGACTAATGGATCGACCGTGTTGGCGGCCTCTGGGCGATGGCTCTGTGCTTATTTTTGGCATTTCCATGGGGGTGGTGGGGGTGGAGGAGTTGTTTTAGTGCGTGGTGGGGGTGTGGATGTTTAGCCAGTTGAATGGCTTGTTTGCTGATTAGATAAAGGTAATGAGAATCAAGTCTGATCAATGATTTTTAACACCAGGTCCCCAATCTTGCTTCGCAAGAGAAATTTATGCGCGTTGTATAAGAGAAAATGAAAATATGAATGAAATATGTCTCGAGATCTTTATAGAGCGGAAGATTTAACTAGAAGGAAACAAATAAGAGAAAGAAAACAACAGAAGAAAAGAAAAGTAAACAGAAAAAAAAAAAAATACGACTGTGCCCAAAAAGTTACACCAATTAATTTTTTTTTCAAAAACTCATTATTTATTCTTACAAGTTTATTTCATCGTCTTCAAAGTAAACCCCCCTCCGGACGCAATGCACTTATGCCGACTTTTTTTCCAATCCTCAATGCATGCTAACAAGTCATCGGCAGGGATGGTCTTCAAAGTGCGCGGCGATTCACATTGTATCTCTTCAACCGACTCAAAACGGTGTCCCCAGAGTGGTCTTTTGAGTTTAGGGAATAGCCAGAAATCGGACGATATGAATACGGAATGTGGAAAGATATGGGTGTCACTTTTGGCGAAAAAGTCACGAAGAATTAATGCAGTGCGAGCTGGCGCATTCAGTGTTTTCGGTATCAACCGAGATTTGAAGCGTTTGAGGCCCAGAATTGAATTGATCGTTTATGCCACTTGTAAATATTTCTTTCCGATATAGGAATGCTCACCGAATGCCTTCTGCAACATTCTATACATTTCTGCAAACGAAATGGAATGCAAGTTCTTTGCTGAATGAATTCTGACATTTCAAAAATCGCCGGAATTAGTTTGAGCGTCTCAGAAAACCAAGCGTAACTAGTGAATATTTTGACATTAGTGAATATTTTGATGTCAAATTTCACACAGATATCAAGGACAGTGCCAGCAAACTAGAAAAAGAAGAAAAAAATAGAAATTCCATGAACCCCGGAAATTTTAAATTGAAAATGGATCTTACTTTTTGGACACAGTAGTAAATTACAGGAAAGTAACATTGAAGGCCAATTGGGACTTTAAGCTCGCTATAGATAATGTAATTGATAATCAAGCTTTGTGTGCAGAACCGTTTTCTTGTAAAAAAGCAATTATTGGTGGAAAAAAAGTTTTTTTTTTTTTTTTAATTATAAAGTTTCTGATTGTATGTAGCGGGGATTTAATTAGAAGAAATCATTATTTTCTCCTTGTTTTTATTTTCTGCAATTCTCCGTATATTTGCCACACATTGTTTTTAGTAGCATCAAAATACTTATTAATTTTTCTTCGCGGCTATTTTATGAAAAATTTTAAACCCTAAACAACCCTAAAAAACCTAAAAATTTAAAAATAAAATTAAATTTTTATTTTTAAAAGGAAAGTTGTTGTTGTTGTCGTATCTCTCATGGAAAGAGGGGTGCAGCTTCTGTTCTGATGGAGCACCAGTAGGTGGAAGTCTGATTTCTGCTCCGTGACGCTCTTACAGCCTTAGGAGACCGGGACCTACTGCGTAAAGTGGATTCTGAACCACTACAAACATCTATGGCACCGCCGGGACTCGAACCCGAAACCTGTGGAACCGAGCGCTAGACACTCGGCCATTCAGGCCCCAAAAGAAAAGTTGCCATCCATGGATTTAAATAAAAAGAAATATGTAACTTTAAAACTGCCTTTTAGCAGTCGTTATTACAATCCAACATGAAATAACTAACATTCTTAATACATGCATGGTTTAATTAGTCTTTTAATAAAAATTTGCCGGGAGTTATAACGAATTTTTTTATTAAAAATATTATAAGATACTATTAGTATACTTATGAAAATCTCTAAAATCTACATTGTGTTTATTGTATTTTCCAACTTAATGTTACAGTACAGGTTTTTTATTTTCATCCTCAATAATTCCACTATGATCTCTACTATAACTGGGCAACTACTGACATGAATAATTTTACGCGTTAGTTTTCCAGGAAAAGTTAAATGTCTCACTAATATAAAAATTAATTTATTTTTTGTGTGCTAAAAATAGATACAGTCAATAAAATTTTGTTTTAAATACAATCGTCAGTTCTTGATTGGGTCTTCTAAAACTTATCTTGTTTTAAAAATGTGATGTAAAAGAATAAAAATAATGTGAAAAAGAATAAAAATAAATAATAAAATAAAGTAAACATTAAAATAAATAACAAAATAAAGTAAATAATAAAATAAATAAATAAATTAAAATTTAATGTTATGACATTTTGATTAGCTATCGTAGACGTGATTAAGCTATTGTACATTATTAACTAAAATTATTTCCAGAATTAGTGTAATTTATATGCCATCTGGATAATTTTTTTCCTCACATATAAATTTTTAATCTAATCAATAGTGTAAATAATCAACTTAAATATTATTATTTATAACATTTTATTCATTTCCCTTCTACAAATGTTGATTATATTATTTTAACATTCTAATGATTTCTCTTTTTCAATTCCTTCTATTAGCTCACACTCTCCCTATATATATCTTGTTCACATTTTTAATCGTTCATAAAATATTTTCATTCATCCACTCGCGTTCAAATACATTTTTTGAACTTGTAGTGGATGACACTGGATGTGATTGCAGTTTTTCAAATATTAATTCATTCATTAAATTTAATTCATTCATTTTAATTTTTTTAGATTTAAGTTGCATATATCTATCAATAGATGGTGTCAGATAGGGAATGAAAATTAATTTATAAAGAACTTTCTGCAATAGAGGGAAAAAGACAGTAGGAATTGACTTTAAAAATTTTTGTTTTTATATTACTTGTTATATTGTAAATTATAACATTCTAATCATTCTAATCATTTCTATTGTTATGTTGTAAATTTTAATATTCTAATCATTTCTATTGCTATATTGTTAATTACACGTTTTAAAAATTCTAATCATTATTAATTATAACATTCTAGTCAATACAGATGGCATTTAGTCAAACATATTATCTACATTCAGTTCATAGGAGCTGATGGTCTGACCGAGGGCCTGATGGCCAATTGACTAGCGCTCTGGCGCTCGGAACCACAGGTTTCGGATTCGAATCCCGGTGGTGTCGTGGATGTGTGTGTAGTGTTTCGGAATCCACTTTAAACCGTAGGTCCCTGTCTAATAGGATCGTAGAGCGTTGTGGGGGTAATGGTACTGGCGTCCGTAGCCTACCTTCAAGCTACAAGGGCCCCCTGGGTAGTGCTCAATGTGCAACAGCGGTTCAGCCCTAGCTTATGACATAAAAATTAACTGTCTCTGTATGGCCAGCTGCATTAGAACAACAACAACATTCAGTTAATTTTAAATTGTATTAAAGGATTTGCTCAAAAGTAGACGTTTAAAATTGCTCGATTTACATATTAATTCAAGTATTTAGTTTTATGCAATCCTATTTTTCTTATTATATGTGACATAAACATGTAGATCAGATTTCCGAGTATAACTATCAAATATCATAAATCAATCTTATAAATCATTATTAATATTTTATGCATGCATTAGAATAATTGAATGTAATTAAAATAATATTTTATTTAATTCAATGAGATTAATTTTTATCTAACAGAACAAAAGAGTATCAAATATTTGGGAACTTACACAAATGTCACCATGATAAACGAGTTAATTAATTTCTCAATGTTTCAATCAATTTATTTATTTATATGGATTTTTGAGATTTTTCAGATGCAATTAATTCGTTTACACTCATTTTTATTCAAATTCAAAACATGTCGTCAGCAATATTTCTTTTCATAAGTCCTAAGGAAAGCAAAATTCTGCAACTGATGGATTTGATTCAAATAGCCAGAGTTTCATGCTCCATAATTTTCTATAGCGTCTGCTCTGGGGGTAAGGAACAAAAAAAAAAAAAGAACCCTGATGCAACTCAAAGAACTTTTTAAGCCCCAAAAAGTTTAAGGCAGCCAAAGAACCGGCGCATTACCTCCTAAAATCCTCTGGCAGCTATCCGAAGTCTTAGGCTAAAACGGTTGCATAAAATGCTCTTTTCCTTAAAACCTGCCCCCTTGCTTTTCTCTCCCTCGAATTTAAAATAACCGAGTATCAGCAGTTTTTAGATCTCCTCTTCCTATAAACATAAATTCGAATTGGTTTCTTTTTTCTTTCTTTTCTTTTTCCTCGAATGCATCCCAAGGACTGCTGCTGAAGAGAAATTTAAGAGTTACGACTTTGACGAAATATTTGATCGCTTTTTTAGGGTAGAAAGAGAGGAAATTTTTATGGCCGCAATATTTCGGGAAGGCTTTAGAGTTAAGAGGAAACCAACCAATTGATTACGGTCCCCCTATCTCGCCTAACCTATATCCACACCCCACAGTTTTTCATCAATATGCAGGATACTTAAATCGAGTTTTTCGAATTTCGCCTCAAAGATAAAATGAAAAAAAAAAAAAATAAGATAAGATACACACGATCGGCTTTTTATCCGGAATGTTCTTGCACCCCCTCTTTTCCTCCCCACCCCTCTTAACCATCGTCTGTTTCCCGTTATTATTATTTTCAATAACGGAATGTTTTTATCGGTTGGTCTATTTCGTAAAATGAAATTCGACTTCGAAAAGAATTTAGAAGAAAAAAAAAAAAAAAAATGAAAGAAAAAAAAAAACCTCTCTCGGTAAGGTTTCGCAGAAAAATATGCAAATTTTATAAGAAAAACGTTAATTTATTCATTTCACTGCGGTTCCTAATTAAAATAGCGTTTTTTTTTCTTCTTATAAAAGCGGAGATTTTATTCGAATGTAAATGGAATTATTAAGTAGGTTGCTTCCCAATTCCATTGATCCAATCGAAATTTCGTTCCCAGAACCACATTAGAGTTAGTGAATAAAAGAGTATGCTTTTCTGCTATTTCTTAGAGGCTGTTCAATGTGTCGAGTCCAATAATTTAGATTTTATTTCAGCATAAAATGTAAAAGAGTTGGAGGCAAGAAACGAATTATGTCCCGGCAAACATATTTAGTCTGATAGAATTTTTTATTTTGTTAAGAACTTCTTTTGAGTTTCGTATGAATAAATGAATATAAAAAGTTAATAAGATGGTGTTTTTCTAACAGAAAATGTGGTGTAAGACCACGCATTTTAAATTTGTAGATTTTAGTACTTTAACTATTGATTCTATAAAAAGTCAATTTAATTTTAACTAGTAAACATGGCTGCCTAATTGTCTTTTGAAATGTTATTAGTAACGAACAAAGTACAAAAGTTTGGTTTAATTAATTTCATATAATAATAATACTGGATGAAAGGGGGCTAATTTTAACGTAGATTTTGTTTTTTAGTAGATGGTTTACAGTATATAAAAATAGTATTTGTTGAATATGTGTTAATTTTAACGTAGATTTTGTTTTTAGTAGATGGTTTACAGTATATAAAAATAGTATTTGTTGAATATGTGTTAATTTTAATGTAGATTTTGTTTTAGTAGATGGTTTACAGTATATAAAAATAGTATTTGTTGAATATGTGTTAATTTCAATGTAGATTTTGTTTTACTAGCTGGCTTACAGCCTCTAAAAATGGTATTTGTTGAATATGGCTAATTTTAACGTAGATTTTGTTTTACTAGTTGGTTTA
This sequence comes from Caerostris extrusa, assembly GCA_021605095.1. Classification (NCBI taxonomy): domain Eukaryota; kingdom Metazoa; phylum Arthropoda; class Arachnida; order Araneae; family Araneidae; genus Caerostris; species Caerostris extrusa. The sequence goes on along the minus strand of BPLR01019452.1, from coordinate 701 downwards.
CAGTACATTAAAATAGTTTTGTTGGATGAATATGCTAATTTTGACGCAGATTTTGTCTTACTAGGTGGTTTGCAGCATACAAAAAAACATTTGTTGAATATGTACTGATTTTAACGTAGATTTTGTTTTACCAGCTGGTTTACAGCACAATACCAAAAGTGAGACACAATGCAGTCTTGTGATACAATTTAAAATCATGCAATTCAACATTATTGAAGTTTGTCTTCGAAATTTGATTTTGTTAATCCTTCTTACAAAGTTTTCATTTGGGTGTGAGTAACTAAATTATACACGTAAAATGAGATTATGAAAATATGCAAAATATTATATGTAAAATAATAAGGTTAGTAAACAATTAGCAAACTATTATATGTAAATAATAAGGTTATATGTAAAATTATAAGCAGATTTAAAATAACAAAGCAAAGCTTTCACTTTTTTGTAATTTGAATTTCTTTAATTATTTATCGCCATTTTTTTTTTTTTGAATTTATTTATAACACCTTGTAAGATACATGAAATCATCCTCTCTAACGCTAGTTATGTTACAAGTAAAAGAGCACATTTACAATAATTTGATATTAATTTTCCGTCATTTTCAATTAAAAAGTCAGCAATAAAAGTTTCATGTTTTTATTATATGTATCAAAAAAACTAACATGATATCTCTTTTTAAGTGCTCATAAAAGTTTGTTGAATTT